>VXBW01000609.1:850829-910034 GCA_013400375.1 Thinocorus orbignyianus | reverse complement strand
GGCCGAGCGCGCCGCCGGCCCCCGCGGAAACAGCCGAGCGGCCGCGGAAAACAACGAAGCCGGCCCGCGCGGGGGGAGGCGGAAAGAGCCGAGCGGCCGCGGGAAGGCGCGAACGGCGCTTCCGCCCCGGGGCGGCCCGCGCGGGGAGCGCTGAGGGGGGTGAGGGGGGGACGGGAAGCCGCCGCGGAAACGGCCCGGGGGCCCTCATCTCCTCAGCCCCCCTGAGGGCGGCGGGGCCGTAGGGGTTCCGCACCCACGGCCCCACGCATGCTCTGGCCCCCCGGGGGACCTGCCCGCCGTTTCTCCCCCGGGAATCCTCTGGGTGCCCGCACCCCATAACTCGGCCCCGCATCTTGCTCCAAACCCCCCGTCCTCACAGGCACAAGATGGCGGATGAGGGGCCCTGTCCAGGCCGTGCTGCCCCTCCTCGGTGTCCCCCGGCTCCCAGGGGTCCCCGCTCTGGTGAACCCCTCACAGACCTCGTGTTGCTCCTCCAAACCTTCCCCTGCTGTCTGGTTTCACCCTGGGCTGCAACTCCCCACCTCCCTGCCTTCCCGTTGTGGCACAAACCCAGATGCGGGGTGGCAGCTCCTCCGTCATGACACAAACACCCTCGTGAAAACCCCCAGCCCCAAGCAACCGGCCTCCCCCAATGCTGGAGGGACAAACTTGTTCTAGCAGAGGTGCAGATACCAGGCACCAATACTGTATTTAAAGCACAAGTCCAGAGAAGGGCAACGAAGCTGATGAGGGGTCCAGAGAACACATCTTATGAGGAGCGGCTGAAGGAACTGGGGTTGTTTAACCTGGAGAAAAGGAGGCTGAGGGGAGATCCTGTTGCTCTCTACAACTACCTGAAAGGAGGTCATAGTGAGGTGGTGGAGGCCGGTCTCCCAAGTAACAAGTGATAGGAGAAGAGGAAATGGCCTCAAGTTGCACCAGGGGAAGTTTAGATTGGATATTAGGGAAAAAAACGATAACCCTGAAAGGGCTATCAGACATTGGAACAGGCTGCCCAGGGAAGTGGTGGAATCACCATGCCTGGAGGTATTTAGAAGATGGATAGCTGACGTGCTTAGGGACATGGTTTAGTGGTGGACTTGGTAGTATTAGACTGATGGCTGGACTTGATGATCTGAAAGGTCCCTTCCAACCTAGACAATTCTGTGACTATAAACCCCAATATTCAGAGCAGCTGTGGCCGAGGCAGCAGTTTGCACCCATGGTACCAGCACCATGCCTCAGAAGGGACAGATGTCATGATGGGGCAGGGGATGCAATACAGGTTTGTGTCTCATCAGAGAAGAGGAGCAGCCATGTGCTGTGGCCCTCGCTGTCATCTGCAGTGCCAGAGTGACATCCCTCACTAGGGGCTTTAAACACTGGATAGATGAACTTCCTCTAGGGAAGGTTTTCCTAGGAGTTGATGCCATCATGGAGCAGGGAATGGGCTGTCAGTACTCTGTCTGAGTGAGTCTGGCCCCATCTTCTCCAGTTCACAAACACAGTTGTATGCACCTGATCATACACCCTGAAGAATGAACTTCTCAAACTACAGCCAGATAAAAGCCATACACAGCCTTGGAGAAACTACTTTCATTTCACAAAACCTCAAGATGGCAGTACATAACAAGATTTGAAGCTTCAAACTTGGTTCATTTTTGCAGCTGGCCTGGGACAGCTGCTCTGTGAAACGCTGCATCAGATGACACTGGTGTTCGGTGTAAATTAGTTTTACTCTTGTGAAGTCTTATTTTCTCAAGAAGGTTGGACTGATTTTACTTATGCTAAGTTTCATCTAAGTCCATCAAAAATTACAAGAGGCGGTAGAGAGCATTGACAGGTTTACTTTGTGTTTGATTTTGTTGATTACAGCTATTCTAAAATAAACTGAGAAAACCCCCACCTTTGGCGTTTAAAAAGAAGAAAGGCAGCACAAGTTAAACAGATAAAACATTGTTTTATTGACAACACATACTATGGCTTAGGCCACAGTTCATTTCCTGTCTCTGCCATGTGTTTTCCCTCTGCCCTACCTGCAACCTCCAAAGTTGCAGCCCAGTGTGGCCTCCACTGCTGCCCTCCTCGGGCCCACCGGTGGTGTGGACCTACGCTGTGCCTTTGGCTCGTTCCCGGTCCTGGCTGCAGGTACAGCTGACATAATTTTTGGCAATGATTTTCTCTTTTTGGAGTCTGCTGGGATATGAAAGCTTGATCCACTAAGTAAGTCTTTTACAACTGCTATTGGGAGTGGAATTTTTCTCCCATTTAAAGCTTTTGAGAGAGGTGAGAAATCTAAAATCAGTGTTCCTAATTTGGTCTATTCATTGACAATGAATGGAAACACTTCTCACTCCAAATCGCCAGTAGAGGTGCGAAAGGCTTGTCTCACAATCACATCCTTCTCATTTCACTCCACTAGATACTAAGGTGGAGGGTTCGTTTTAACAGTGTTTTGACTTTTGTCCTCTAGCCCCATTGCATAGAGTTTTAATATTTTAATGTGTGTTTAATAATATATCTTCTGTGCATTTTGTTGCCATATACAGATGTAAATTAAACCAGGGAATAATAAAAAAGCTTTACTTCAGCTAAAACATGGACATTTTGCTGTGTGGATTTTAAAGTATGCAAGAACTCCTGCCTTTCACGGAGTGCTTCTGAGATCAAAGCATAAGGGATCAGCTTTTGTGCTCCTCTTAAGAGGAGTAACATACTTTCTGTGAGAAAATACTTATAATGAGCAGGACCAATGTAGTCATCTGAGTGTCTCTTGCTTGACTCATGCATTTCTTCATCTGTTTTCCCATCCATCTCTTTCTGATTTGTGCTAATGTTTGTGTTGCATCAGCTTCTTTTGCTCCCCCAAACGACCTAAACCACACATGTTCTCCACCTGTGCATGTTTCCCAGAACTGCATTGCTAGCCCTTGCCCAGCAAGCCTGAAGTATCATAGCAATAAACCCATAAGGGAATACACTCTGGTCCTCGAAAGGTAACTGAAATGCACTAACCAGGTCTCAGTGAGCGGCTCCCATCAGAAACTCAAGTGACACTCTCAACCTGAGTGATGGGAGTGCTTGCTGGTTGTCCCCCAGACCAACAAGGGTTGCCCTTCTGTAGCTCAGCAGCTCCTTACATGGCTCTGATCCTACTGCCCATGTAGGGCATGGCTGATAGCCTGGTGCCCAGCTGAAAGCCCTGCTTTCACCCACAGCTCTCCAGCCGGCTCCTCAGCACTTCTCTGAAAGTCTGCCAGCTCGCTGATGAATTTGCAAAGGATGTCTTGTAGCCATGGCTACTTCTTTGTCAGTCAATTTAGGCTCCCCATGTAACAGACAACTCAAGAGAGCAATTTATCTCAAACTCAAACAGATGCTTGGGAGAGGCCAGATGCCTGAAGTGATTTGAGATTATGCCCAGTGTTATGCATCTTTGGTATCTTCATCTCTTGCCCTCTGGCTGAGGCCTAGACCATATGTGGATGGGAGCTGGATTCAGCCCTGACTCATACCAGTTCAGTGGCAGGGCTGGGTGAACATCTCATACACAAATGCTGTGAAACCTTCTGATGGCTCTTGTGAAAGTTCCTCCTTCCCTTACAGCTTTTCTGTTGGACTTTTTTTTTTTTTCTTTTTTTCTTTTTCCCCTCTCACCAAATCTGAGCAAAATCTGGACATTAAGCAAACCCACAACATTTTGGGGAGTAGGAGTGAAAGTCTGAGCTGCAAAAACCCCTTATCTCACTGACATCTAGTCATTCCTTTCGATGTTTCCTCTTAGGGATCTGTACAAAGTGGGGTAGTAATGATGTGCCAATTACCCACAAACACAAATTACTCCCCAACAGGGAGAGGCTGACTTGGGGAGTGAACTGGGAAGCTCGGCAGTTTTCTTCTTCATCAGCAAAAGTTTGCTTGATGATGAGTGAAACCCAGCAAGATTAATTACTTTTCTTACAACTAAGCCTCAGAGGCAAATTCATTAGCTTTGCAGCTCCCAGGGTGGTTATCCTGGGCAGTGGACTTGTTGTGTGCAGCGTTGCAGGTTGCTTGCCCATGGTTCAGGGTTCACAGAGGCTAACGAGAGATCAAGAAAGGTTCATGTTTGATTCATCCAGTTCTGGACTCCCCAGTTCAAGAAGGACACTGGACTGCTGGGGAGGGTACAGCAGAGGACCACAAAGGTGATTAGAGGTCTGAAAGCTGAGGGACTTGAGTCTTTTTAGTCTGGAGAAAAGAAGACTGAGGGGGGATCTGATCAACGCCGACAAATATTTGAAGGGTGGGGGTCAAGAGGAAGGGGCCAGCCTTTTTTCAGTGGTGCCCAGTGACAGGAAAAGAGGAAGTGGGCACAAACTTGTACATAAGAAGTTCCTCCTCATCTAAACATGAGGAGGAACTTCTTCACTTTGAGGGTAGCAGAGCAGTAGAACAGGCTGTCCAGACAAGTAGTGGAGTCTCCGTCTCTGGAGACATTCAAACCCCACCTGGACAAGTTCCTGTGCAACCTGCTCTAGGAGGACCTGCTTTGGCAGGGGAGTTGGACTAGATAATCTCCAGAGGTCCCTTCCAACCCCACATCATTCTGTGATTTTGTGGTTCTAAGGTGTTGGAGAGCCACAATGTGTACATGGCAGTCTGGAGCAGCCGGCACTGCTGACACTGGCAGCACACAAGGTAATATTTATTGTGGAAACACAGATACACATGCGTTTCCAGTCTACACACCACTGCAAAGAGAGCAACACAAAAGCATTTTTACAGCCCATAGCCACTTCTGGGAGTGATTTATAACAAAATAATCTTTCAGCATCAAGTACTCACTGACAGGTTCTGGAGGACCAGAGTGGTCTTGCAGTGCAGGGACAGAGAGAGGGTGTTTTGTACAAGGATGACAGTAAGCACAACTATTGCTGGGGAGGAAAGAAGGCAGTGTGCTCTGGTGCTTCGCAGCTACATTCACTAATGGGTGTTCTCCCAAGGAAAGGGAGAAAAGGAGAGTGTTTGCAAATTATGAATGTGGAGGGGAGGCAGATGTTACATTAGATGGTTAGTAAGTGTCCAGCACCTTAGGGTGTAAAGGATATTGTGTTGCACTTTCCATCCTATACAAACAGAGCAACTGATTTTAAAGCACGTGTGGGAGAAGGCAAGGGGTGCTGCCATGTCCCTGTGATGGACGTGGCCATTGGGTAGCACAGACAAAGCACTGAACTGATGATATCTTTCTGAGGAGAAGGTGAAGATAATAAAAAGGTGTTACTCTGAAACCCAGTGCCAAAGAAATGTTGGTCCTCCATTTCGGTCTCTGCTTCTGAGATAGATGGAGGCTTAACTTCAAACTCCCATACAGAGCAGTCTTCTATCATTTCATAGCCTCTCAGGACCAGTTAAAACTGCTTACTCATCAGGATAAGAACAAAACCTTACAGGTTTAGTATCTGCCAGAGAGAGCAAGATTCACTGGCCTCCCTGAGCACTTTATTATAGAAGTAGGTCTAAATTCACAGTTAACCCAGAACAAAATACCAAAAATAGAAATGGTTTTTCAACATCATCCCACTTAAAGTTAATGAACTGCAGCTCAGGTCTGCCCTCACTGCTCTTGGACATTCATCATTGCTAAAAGTAATAAATCTTCCTGGCCAAATACAGGCTTTACAAGCAGGCAGATTGCATGCTCAATTAGTCCAAGGAAATTGGTCACTTTGCTTAACCCCTGCCGTTTGAAATATGGAGCCCCACTGCTGCACCACCCTGCCAGAGCAAGATCATGTCACTTCTACTGACAGAGTAATGAGGGAGGGGACATCCTCCGTCCTGAGTCAGGGACACAGCTGTTTCACACCATGTCTCACCTTGTGTAGAGCAGAGGAGCTTCCCTGGCTCACAGGCTGCCGCAAAGGGATTTGCCTGCTCTGGCTGGTGTAACAATTGATTTTTGAGGCCCCAACACTTTTGTTATATTCTCCACTAAATAGCAGCCTGTTTCTCAGTTCTGAGATATCAGCCCCCCCAGAAGAAGAGGGGATGTTTCAAGGGCAGGAGCGCAGGAACAGATGAGTGCAAGCAGCTTTTCCACAACATGCCGTGTTTTCTAGGCACGGCAGTAAAATACATCTTCTGGCTCCCCCAGCACACTGCAGCAAGCCCAGCCTAGCCCACCATCTGAACATCTCCTCTGCAGACTAGGGAGAGGTCCAGGCTTTTTCTTCAGTTCAGGAAAAAAGCCTCTTCAAAGTCATTGTTTTCTTGCCACTATAGCTTCACTTTTTTCTGCTCCCCAGAGGAAGTTGAATTTCTTCTCGCTTTGCTTGACCCCTGCTTAACCATTTCTATTTTTGGTTATTTTGTTCTGAGTTAATTGTGAATTTAGACCAAATTCTTCGCACAACGTTGTCTCATTGCAGACACATCCTGGCTCATGCAGTCTCAGTGGCTTCTGGGGCCCCTGCTCTCTATCCAAAGAGAAATGGTGAATTGTGTTCCCACTAAAACTCCTTCCCTCCTGGCTGCCTCCTTTGTCTCCATCTCGCTCCCCTCCGTGACTTAGCAAAGGTGTGACTTTGCCTTGGTGTTGCAGCGCAAGCTCAGGTGCAGCCTTTCAGCCTCCCTCCTGTTCTGTGCTCCTGTCCTTGCCTTGGGATCGGCAGATGATGGCCCTGCAGAAGCTTGGTTAATGTTGTTTTCTCATCTTATGGCAAGTCCCTCGTGTGCCAGATGTCAGCAAAACTGCTCTGGGCTGAACCTCTAAAGGTCAGGTAAGCTCTGGAGAGTATCTTGTGTTTTCACAGGACAGACTGTCACCCAGAAGGAAGAAATAAAATGAATTGCTGGCCAGGGAGGGGCTTGGACATGCTATAAATACCTGTTTATGCTCCAAACAATGGTGATATTTTGCTTGTCTGCTAAGCCCTTTTATCACATACTTCATGGATTGTGCACTCCTTGAACTCAAAAATTTTCTGTTGCTTTAAGAGCTAGAAAAAAAGATGATATTGTCGGGACTCACTAAAATACCAGACACGGCAAATGTAATATGGATGGGATACTGACCTGGAGTAGGTGGGCACTGTGGGTACACGAGGTGTTTCAGACAGCTTTAACTCAAGTATTAGGATAGTTGTAGCAACACAGGGCTGGTCACAGACTGCAACACATGCCTTAAAAAGTAAATCCTGCATCCACCAGTCCAGGGACGGCATTTAGCTCCCTTGTTCGAAGTGATGTCCAGAGTCCCTGCCTTGATTGCCATGAGGACGTTCCCACACTGAGGAGAAGCAATGAATTCCTGTAACAGATAAATGGCAAAAGCTTTGGGCAACAGCAGCAGGCTGGTGAAGCTCTGTATTTGCCATCCTCTCTTAGTGCAGATGAAAAAGGTGATAAACAAAGGTGTGGATGGCAGCGCTGAAGAAGATTGAGTTGTACAGAGATGTGACAGATCACAACGTGAGGGAGCAATCCTGCCACCAAGGGAGCAGGGCTGGTGCTTGGGTTGGGGACAGGTCAGCATCCAGGACCTTGTATGCCATGAAGCAACTGCTGTGATGAGGCAGCATTGACCCGATGCGTGAGGGAGAAAGAGTTTGGACTTCCCAGTAACTGGTCAGTTGGAGAGCTTTTCTTTTCAAATGGGAATAGGATCTAATCTGCTGCACATGAAGGAAAACGCTGTTGGATAAAGTGCAGTGGAAGTCAAAGCTGAAATAGAACCCAACCAAACCCAGTAACTGCTGTCAGAGTGAAATGGGGAGGAGGAGGAAAAAATGTTAGGGAATAATTCTTGGAAATACTGCCATCTTTGGTCCTGAGTGCCCATATTTTAGCTTAAAGGTGATTGGTGGGGGTGGTTTATTCTACATTGCTCTACTGGTAAATACCCCGCTTCTATCGGCACAGCCTGCTGGTTTTCAGTCAATTCCTATTATATAGAAAATATTATTTAGACTGACTTTCATACTTTGAAAAAATAAACGTCATACCTTGTAGCTGCCTTTCTGCCATGTGAGAAGTTGGCAAACACTCACTTAGTGAATAATTTCAGTGGTGGCAGGAAGAGGGGACGCTGCATGTGGTGCTTGGTTTCAGGATCACTATTTCACCGTCTCAGTGTAACAAATGTCTGTGTATGTTGAGCAGCTCCAATTTTTAGCAAGTCCGTTTACTGTAAAGTCAGATTGAAGAAGTTGTGGGAAGGAGGGAGGGGTTGTTCAGAAGTGAAAAAAACACAAACCAGTAGGAACACTTAAAAAGTGGTGCAGGTCAAGCTGAAGCAAAACATGGAGAAAAAAAGAGAGTGGGTGGAAGAGAGGAATCGTTACCATTAGCCTTCTTCAGTTTCCGTCACAGGCATGTGCTATCTATTACTAATTTAGCTGCATGAGGGAGCCACAATTTCTTTAAAACTTGCCAGGACTCCGGTCTGTCTCTCAGCCTGTAGTATCCAAACAACAAATTGGGTCCCAGCTGGGATGTGTTTATCGGCTTAAAAGGAACTGATTTTCTCTTCCACAATCAGGAGGAAAGCATCTGACAACAAGAACTGAGATTGACTTCCTCTCTCAAACTCTTTGCAAATGGGCCATTTCAGCCATTTGGTTGTCCAGGTACCAGTTTTGGCTCTGCTGGCTTTGACTGTGCCCTGTAACTAGTGGCACATCCCCATCGTCCATCCCTGTTGTCCATACCTATCCTCATCCCCATCATCCATTCCACAACAGGGTCCATCATCCCCTTTTATTCACCATCACCATCTTCCGCACAACTAATTGTGCTTTGACCGCTTTGCCCAGATGCACTGGCTTAAGTGAAAATGATTCTAAGCTGATTTGAATTGCATTTAAAGAGGCAAGCAGGAAGCCTTGGCTCAAATAACTAGGTTTAGCCTTTTTTTGTGCTTGTTCTTGCCTATTGTCTTTCAGGTCGATTTTCATGGACTGCTAACTATTAAAACATGGTGATTTGTACAATACTTCCACTAGTCTTGCTATTATGTGTAGGTAAGAATGAGATACTGTATCTAATCACAAGTATTTATTTATCCAATTATATAACATATTTACTTGTGTGGCTATATAACATATAATTTAATTTGTTCTATGAAAATAGTGAGCCTTCCTTACTAGATTTGTGTCAAACCATCTGAACATAAATTGGAATTCAAATAAAAAATCACATTACTTTAAAGTATTCTTATTTAACTATTGATAAAATAGCTCAGATGGGCACAGTGTAAATGAGAGTAAAATTGGCATTTACAACAGACCTATTAGACAGAAGGGAATTGGACTGAGAAAACAAATCGATTCTTTTCTACACCATGCTTGAAGTAAAAACTGTGCATGCAGAAGGGATCTACTAATTTAAAAAATCTCAGTCAGTTGATCTGGGGGCAAATGTTTGCTTTCTCTCTCCATCTCTCCCCCTGGGAGTGATCTCCCAGGTGAGGACTGCAGTGGAAAGTGGCTTCCAGCCCTCCCCAGGGTGCCTGTCTGACCTGGTGTTTCCCTCCTTGAGATGATGGCACTCGATCCCACTGATGTGACCCCCACATGTCACTGCCAGGAACATTCTCAGCAGCATTTCAGGGGATCTCCTGGTGCTGCAACATGCTCCCTCCTTGTCAGCTGCTCCCAGTGAGATGCCACTGAGGGCTGGGGCAATGATCCCTGGACCATCTGAATGAAAATCTGCATGAGAAGCTAGTGTTTGAAGAGCAGTGCAGCTTAAATACAAGGCATCTTGGGTTTTTTGGAAAGCCATGTCCTTACAGCTGTGGAAGTGCAGGCTCCCCTCATCCTCTGCTCTTCTGCCTAACTCTGAGGGCTACAGGCATTTCATGTTTCCAGCCCACAGCCACGACTACGGGCTCTGAGATGCTGGTGGTTCCTGGGGAGCTGCAAGGCAGCAGCTGACTGCAGAGCGCTTTGCAGGGGGCTGGCTGGCCCACGGGGTTCCCTCTCCTTGGGACTGTGTCTCCTGGCCAGCTTTTTTGTGTTGCGGAGCAGCAAGCTTCATGGCATGCTCACCCTGGCCAGGCAGCAGGCACCCTGTGCCCACATGAGCTATCATATCAGCCCTGCTCACAGAAAACCAGGAGGCTATTGACTTCAGATCCCTTTGGCAAGATAACTATTGATTGTCCCCCTTCCCCCCTGCCTTAACTGGTAAGATTTGATATAAATGAGTTGCCATGCAGAGCTATATACAAAAGGATATTATACAATAGGGAAAAGGCAAAGCCAAGCATTTGGCTGAGTTTAGGCTGTTCTGTGCCTTTCCAAGCATGATAAAATTAAACGTATTATCTCTGTGTGTGTGCTAGCACTTACAGAAGGCTAATGGTGTCAAAACAGCAAAAGAAAATGAGAACAGGTTTGGGAAGACAGCAGAGTATTATTGTTAGAAGAGAAGATTTGTGGTTTGATTTGAATAACATCATGTTGGAAAGACTCTGCCCTGGATGGAGGGCAAGCTATTCTGAGAGAGGAACTCTCCTGCCCATTTCTATCTGTAGGAAGAGATTAGGGAGGACAGCGGCAAGGATGCTGCTGGTGAGCAGCACACTGGGGACCTGAGATTGCTTAGTGGAGAGTATTTCCTCACTTTTCTTTAGCACCAGGGCATGGGTGATCTCTAGCCCTCTGCCCGCTACACCTGTCTCAATCTGCAAAATACGTCTGGCTCTTCTGTGAGCATAAGCAAACAAATAAAAGCAATGTAAAGATCCATGGCAACAGTTTGGTTTCATTCATGGGTGCTTTTAGCAGAGAAAGAAAAAAATTGGGCACTGTCTATCTAGGTTTCTTGCTGAGATTTGGATTTTCTGGTGAACTGCATCTGCGTGAATCTTGATTTCTGCCAAATGCAAACACAGTAGAAACATTGTAGGTTGCAAAGTCATAAGCAGGTCTGACTTCCCTCCTGATGTCTCCCACTGCAAATTCTCATGGTTAACATGAGACCAGCTCCCCATGCCCTGAGTTACAGCAGTTTGACGCTCTTGAGCACTGAATTTCATCCTCCTCTCATTCTCTGGGGCTCGCCTTCACCAGCTACATCGTGGCTACAACATCAACTGCGACATGGCAAACAAGAAGGTGGGATAAATATCCCAAAGCTGGTTTTGGCTTTGAGGCTTGGCAACCCTTACAATTACTGTGATTTGTGAGGAACGGGAGGGATCGTGAGCTATAGAGTGAGAAAACAATGCAGCAGAGTACCATTTCAGTGCCAAATTTTCATGAGTTGGCTGACACAAACATCTCAGCAAGGCACAAGTGAGAGCCACAGAAGCCTGAAAAATGCAAGAGAAAGCACCATGGTGCAGCACTAGTTCCTGGGAAATGCTATTTCTACAAGCACAGCACTGGAGCTCTATTAGAGCACATTGACCCTCGTCCAAGAGGAACAACCTCGGGTTAAACAGCTGTGAAGTGTAGATAACCTGGGGTTAGCTTTGTCTGTGGAGGTGCTGGTGCTGGATGCCGGCTACTTAACCAGGTTAAAATTCAGATGATGGTGTCTGCTGTGTTAGGCTAACTGGCATGAACTACCTCAGGTCAGCCACTTTGGGGGAGAAGCATTTTTTTCCCCAGCATTGATTTCTTTGTGCTGGATCCCTGCTTGATAAGGACACCTCACCCCATGTGGGCTGCTGCACAGCCACGAACCCACCCATGCTTTGGAGCAGTGTCTGCCATGCCTACATTTAGAATGATCGCTCAGCTGACAAAAATCCTGATAACAACATTCTTTGTTCACTTCTTTCACCATCATTCCTCTCATGTCATCTCTACAGGGAGGTATCTCAAGTGATGAAGGATTTATAGGCAGAGGTGATATTTCCGATCTGAACAAAGGACACAGTCGGGAAAACCAGGCAGACTTTGGGCCAAGCCCTTCTCCATGCTGCCATGTAGTGCAGGGCAGTGACGGCTGCTGTGGCGCATGTGGGAGGCCAGAGCTCCCAAAACTCCTCCATCTACTTTAGCTGCAGCACCAGGTCCAACCGGGGGTATCACCTTTCCCTGCAGATCTGGTCTTGCTTTTGGGAGGGCACGAGCGGGTTCAAAAGGCAGAACCCAAGCAGAGGCAGGACTCAGCTTCCCCCACCCTTCCTGCAGCCACCCCCATTCCTGGGGCTGGAGGAGCCTGGCTGAGGGCTGGGGACAGCTGGAGGGACACGCTGCTCCTGGGGCTCTGTGCTGGGGCACACTGTCCTGCTCCCCGCTGAATGGCCGTGCCCAGTGCTTAGAGGGACGGGGCTGCCACCCTGCTGGGGCACCGGTGCAACCTCCCCACCTGGCACCGCGACAAAGCTTCTGGGAGACTAGGATTGTTATTTTTTCCCTCCTTTTAAATCTTCCAGACAAGAACTTATGTGCAGCCTAAGCAAAAAGTCCTGAGGCTGCAGCTAGCAGAGAAAAGAGATATAATGACTGTATGTGTTTAATGGCAGATCGTAAATGACTGGTGATGTGTCAGCTGGAGGTCTTCAGCAGAGCAAGACTTGATCTGGAAATGGTAGCTGCCACCCGTTATCTGCAATGGAACGAATGGAAACACTTTTGTGTCTTTGCTTGATGCCTTTTTCATGTTCCAGGTTGGGAGATTTTCCTTGTTCCTGTGAAGCAGACTGTGCTGACAAAAAAGAAAACTGCTCGCAGCCGGCTTCTGTGAGGTGACTCCGAGCTGCTCATGCAGCCTGAACACTCCCAGGCTGCTTTCTGGGGCTTGTTCTCAGCTTGGTGTTCGCTGCCCTGCTTCCACTGTGGTCAGAAAAGGTGAGGATCTAAAGACAGAGAAGCAAGCTCTTTCACCTCTTGCTCCTTCATGTGTTGCTCCTTCCTAACTCCTTGTGTGGACAGCACAGTCCCAAAGCAGTAGTGCTGACCGACAGCCTACTTCCACAAAACACAGGTACCTGTGGCATCTGCTGTAGCCTTGGTCAGGCCAGATTGTCTCTGTGCCCTTTATTTGCCTTCCTGCCTTTGACCTTATGCACATAGATCTGTGCTCATAAAGAAAAGAGTGATTTCTTAGCGTGTGTTTTCTCTTCTGCAGTCTGTGGAGTCATACAGACAGTGCATTTTCTGACCAAGTCAGGGAAAAAGATGTAGTTCAGACCAATCCAGAATGTTTTTTCTGGGACTACCCTTCATGGCTTGGAGTTATTTCACCCTTTCTGAAAAAAAATCACCCATTCTGAAAAAGTCCATCAATATCCAATGCAACAACAAAAATGCTTTGAAGAAAAGTCAGAATGTTTTGATGCTTTCCCCTTTGCTCTGTCACTGTAAATGCTCTATAAGAGTCATATAAACATCTTGGGACTTTAGACTCTTGCTCCTTGGGTGCCGAATTTCTGCTGGTGTCTGTCCAGTGCAGGTCCCCGGCTTGGCAGCCGCAGAGAGCTCCTGGCACAGGATGGGGTGCAGCCAGGAGGGGGTCTGCCTGCAGGAGGTTTTTTGGGGGGCAGTGGGGGTTACCCCAGCATGGCTGCCCCTGCACAGTCCTGCTGCACATGCATTATCGGGGCAGAGCTGAAGATGGCAGCAGGAATTTGGTTTCCCAAACCGCATTTTGTCTCCTGGGGAAGCTCCGCAGCAGGGCTGCTGAGTGCAAATTAGGGCTGTGGTAAGGGCTTAACTGCATCGCTCCTGGGGTCACTGCAGAGAAAGTCAAACTTTTCTCCCCTTACATTTAACCCTATTTCATGCATGAAGAACACAGAAGAAACCCAGAAATCTCCACATGGGTCTTGAACTGAAGTGACCGCCTTTTCTAGGGACCCCTCTCTGGTGCAGGGACCACAGGCTGTACCCTCAGGCCCACAAGCTGCCTGCTCACCCATGCTCCCAGACGGAGGGACATCTCCATGCTACCTCCCATGGCTTTCAGGAACAGGCACCATGTGGTTTTGCAGTGCACAGCTAGAAAAAGAAAAACAAAAATCAAGCTAAATATCACTTTGCATGCCAGACACCTTGCTTGCAGGGGCTGATTGCCAAGGGGCTGGCTGTGGGTGGCTGGGGAGGGGGCACTGCCAAGAGCCCTGGGCCCTGGGGTTTTGCTGCTCTACCAAGCGGGGATGCTGGCATGAGACTGTGGGGGATCTGCCTGTTTCATAGCAGTAGGCGAAGAAGGGATGCCTGGTGCTCTGCCAAGTATGCAGTTGTGAGCACTGGACCCTCGAGCCAACGAGAAAGAGGCCAAGGAAGACAGCAGGAACTTTATTCTGCATCTTAATTTATAGATGTTTCCGTAATCCTCTCACAGACCTCATCTGTTTGAGAAATCAGGTTCATATGTCATCTGTAATGTCTCCTTCCAGACAAATAGCACCACAGGATCTGCAATTTCCATAAGTGTGTTGCACTTTGAAGATGGAGATACATGGGATGCTTCAGCATAGCTTGCTTTTAAGTGCCGCAGGATTTGCCTCATCAACATGAAGGTCTATTTGCTGGTCAGTGCATGCTGGCATTAGTTTCAGGTTGCTCAGATGCATCAAGAGCAGAAGAGCCCATTGCTCCAGGAAGGCACTGGCAGCTTATGCATTGCCCAGATCCTCATTTAGAAGGCAGAAATTGAGAGGAGACTTCAAAAAAAGGGGGAAAAAAAAGCTAGGCAAAAAAAGAAAAAAAAAAGCAACCCCATAAACTTTACATAATTTCCTAGGTTTCATTCATTTTGCTGTAATTTTACACATGTCTACACATTAAGTGCTTATATTGTCAGAGAAGCACTCAGGATAAGTAATGTCACTCAGCAAGTCACAAATGGAAGCCATGTCAGCTGGCATTGCAAAATGGATCTATAACTGGCTTTTTGTCCCTCAATTTGAGATGATCTAATTCGATTTCTGTGATTTATGGCTAGGAGGAGAAGGGCTGGATGTCTCCCCTCTTCTGAATAGCCCGGGTTTTGGAGGTAATTAGTCTCTGAAAGGGGAGTGCACATATTTTCTGCCTAAACTGATTTGTATACCAGTAACTGGAAGAGGAAATTTTTTTACCTGTCCTTGCTGACATCCCGGGATAACAAGTATCACTCCTGCCTGCCCTGAATTTGGAGATCATGGTGAAACTGCTGTTTTGTAAGAAAAACGAGCGAGGCGTTTGGGGTGAGTTATGGAGACCTGCAAGAATTTACCGCAGCAACATGGAGCCGCCGGTGACGGCAGCAGCCCCTGGTGCCAGCCCAGGTTGCTGCTGCCTGAAAACCTTCTCTCCGCGTGTTTATTTACTCACTGTAGCTCTGACACAAAACCTCCTGCATCGCTGGGCTTCCGTGAGTTTCAGCGGGCATTGGATCAAAGCTGTGACATATCAAAATAAACCATCTATAAAACCTCACAAGGTACCACTCAGGCAAAGAAAGCGTCATCTCTTAACATGCTGTGTCTGATTTAGCACAAGAGGTGTTGCATCTCAGAACCAAATAACGCCCGATACAGAGATAACCACGGACACATGGCAGAAGGCCAACACATTCATCTCTGTGGTCGCAGTGTGTGGAGGAGGTCTCTGGAATGAATGAACTATCCCTGGGCTGTGAGGCCAGTGCTGGCTGTGCCGTGGCTGCCTGCAGGCTCCGTGGTGGCCTGGTGTGCAGGGCAGGGGGGTCAGTGGCAAGCACACAGGGGTCTCTGCACATGCCTGGGCGCTGCTGTAAGTCATGCACACCTCCACGTATGCACACACATGCACACACTCATCACTTCCACAGGCTGACCCCGTCTGACAGTACCATGGGGGTAAATCCACTCTCCCGACCTAAAGTTTCTCTTAATATCAACAATTTGCAGTGCTCTCCCTCCCTGCTGCTGACCTGGTGTGGGTACAAGCTGCTGACCACCTGCAGGATCTCAGCAATGGTGGTTTGGGCATGCGAGGAGCTCTCAGGGCCACTGGGGTGGAAAGTGGAAGATGAAAGGGGAGATGGTCACCCCTTGTCTTTTCTAGGGACCCCTCTAGGCAATTGCTAGCAACATGAACAGCCCAGGTAAGCTCTGTCCTGACCTTGTGAGCCAGGATTTTGGGAAGAAAACATGCACCCTGTGTCCTAGACACCCATCAGGCCCTCACTCTATGTTCCCCTAAAATTTGGGCAAATTATGCTGCTGGCTATCAGCAGTGGTAGGACAGACGGACTCCTGCCACAACCCTGGCAGGTCACTCACAGCTTCCCGGCACCCTCTTCCCTCGCTGCATCACGCACGAGTCATGAATATATGTATTAACTACAGAATAGTCTTAAGCAAACATTTATCTTGCAGAGCAATGGCTGTTGTTAAAGACTCCAGGGATGGATGTTTAGGAAAACAAGCCCATTCAAGCGCAGCGCTGGAAATGAGGATATTCTCACAGTAATTTTTTCTTTGGGTTAACAGTTTCCAAATAAGCAGGTAAAATGGTCTGAGGTGATTAAAGCAATAGAGAAGATTAGTTTTGTTATATATAATCACCTTTGCTTCTCTTTTATGTGTGGAGTGATATTCTCAGCAGGATGTCTTATCTATTTTAGGGAACGCTTCACATTTTTTTTTAAAAAATGTAAATCGGGTTTTTAATCTTTTTGTGTCAATTTGATAGGCTGTAATAGGAATTCTGTTTGGTAGTAGTTTGCCCCCTTCCCCAAGCACTTCTTTGCCTTTAATTGCCTTAATTGCTCTAATTTAAATAAACCTGGGATCACACCGTGGCTTGTGGAAGCTTGCTGAGGGTCTCTGTGGTGTTCAGCCCGGAGCTGACCCTTCAGATGTCTCTGTCAGCTCTCATGGGTTATGGTGTGGGGGGTAGGTGAGACACCCAGGTGGTATCTGATTCCAGCAAAAAGAGGGTATGAATGCTGGACCTCCTGTTGGATGGGTTATGACTTCATCTCAACTCTATTTCACTCCTGCTTCTACAGGGAGCAGATGCCTCCTTCTTCCCGGCTGCTCCCATCTTCTCAAAGAGATGAAGTTCTGGGTCAAAAGAAGGCAACTCTTAAAATTCACAGGTGCTTTTTTTGACCATTGCAACTTTTTCTAGTGGCAGACACAGTGTTGGGACATTCGCTTCTGCAGGTTTTCCTCCTCCCGTGCCTCAGAGGAAAGCACCAATTCTAGATACTGACTTGGGCACAAAGCAGCAGCAGCCTTTTCTAATGGAGCTCAGCTCTGCTGCCTTCAGCTGTCTCCTCATTTTTGGGGTAGGACACAGCTACCCGTAAGGTAATGTTCTCATCTGAACCACTGTGCTGCTTGTTACCTCAGGGAGCTGCAGACCCTCAGCTGCCTTTCTGCTTCAGATTACTACTAGAAAGAAGGGAAAGGTGTCATCTTCATGCATTTTATTGGTGAACCGAGATAGTTTCACCCTGGTAAACTACATCCCTCTATCAGTCCCCGGGCTTCAGTGGGGCATCCTTGCTGAAAGAGCAATGTGGAGAAATGCCTCCATCAGTGTGGGATGTGTTCACGGCAGTGCGTGAGCTGATACAGTCTGTCAGGTACACGACAGGGTGCAGAAGAGCCTGAGAAATGATTTCATATAGACCACTTGGAAAACAGTCCCCGGAGCAGCCTGGATGAGAAAGGTTCCCTCGGGAGCACTGGGAAATGAGCCTTCATCTGTCAGAGATGTCTTTAGGAGGAGGTGGAGACGGCTGCGGGCTGCTTCCTGCGCTCGCCAGCCCTGACAGGGGATCTGCGGATGGGGACAGGCTCCTGTGTTTGGGATGCTGCCCACACCGGGAAGATCTGATATCAAGGAGGAGGGAGAGAGGGGATTTATTTCCAAGGAAATTGTGTCAAGAAGGCACACGGCAGGCCAGAGAGTCAATCCTTCTCTCTCAGTCCTTCCCCCCGTGGCCCCCAACCCAAAAGCTGTCAAGATTAGGCAGAAGATACCTTTTGATTAAGCTGCCATGGGAGCACTCACCAGCTCTAGGGTCACCACCTGCTTTTATATAAAAGTTTAGTGTTATTGGGAAATAAAGAAGGAAAAGGCTAGATGATTATCGAGGAGGAAAAAAGGTTACAGTAAGAAAAGGAATTAAGAGAAAAATAACAAGTTGACCATTATTAGAGAGGGAGATGCAAAGAGATAAGGGGTGGGGGAGAACACACAAACATCTAGTACAGTGTATTAGACTTTGGTGCGGATGTAAGTATAAAATGCTCCACAAGTCCTGTAATTGAGAAAATCCATCAAATGTCCTGACAGCTGTTCCAGCATTTCCAGAAGCGATAAAACTTGAATTTATTTCACTTCTGGAAAGGGGGCAGTATCACCTTCTGGCGGCTTTAATGAAATGCCATAAAATTTGAGGAAAAACTGTTCTGTAAAGTAATAAAAAAGGGCAGTTGGCAGTGGGTTGTTTGCTGAAACACTGTCGGAGGAGATGTGTGGAGCTGCTGTGGAGTGCCGCGGCACCCAGCCCGTGGGCCCCAGGGGGATGCTTTGTGCCCCGGACCCACTCTCCACATCCCGTGTGCCTGCGAGCGGCTGGATAAGTCAAGCACAGCTGAGTCGTGGCCCTGGCCGGGATGTCTGGAGGTGATGGAATAATCAGCCAAGGCTCGGGCAGGACTGCAGAGGACCTGGGACAGGCATTGTGTGGCTTCCACTCACTGCTGGCCAGCCCGGCGCCTGAGCCGGCTCAGAGCAGAGGCCTGCGAGTGTGAGCACCAAGGAAATTGTTGTAATTTTGTTTTATTGGCTTTTTGATGACTGTGTTATTTGGTGACAGCAGAAAAGGTCGTTGCTGCAAAACACCTCCCCTTGTGTGATAGCTGCTAGGCAGTGTGCTTGTTTTCCTATTTAGCTTGGTAATTGAAACTAAATTTGTAATACAACGTTTAAGTTATTTGAAGACTCCTGGACTCTGTAATTTAGCCCTAATTTGTTGGCAGGAAAGCGCACCTTTTGCATACTTTTTTTTTTGGCTCACCATCATCTCTCACATAATTGCTGAGACGATTTTCTTCCATTGCCTAATTTTGTGTAAATGCCGCAGGCACCTTGGGAGCCAGCATTACTACCCCCAGCTGGCAAATATTATGGATCTAGGTAATATGTTTAAACAAGAGTGGGAGGAGACATCTGAAAATAGAAAAGGGGAAAGGAGCAGTGCTGGTTGGGCAGAGGGTGCCCTCTTCTCCTCCCTGCTGCTGGCAGGGGTCAGGAGCAGGTGTTACTGGTCACACCTTGCCTTCCTCAGGTGACACAAGGGGAAAGAGGCCAGGAAAGCTGAGCAAGAGCCACTGATTTGCTCCCAATGAGGGCTTAGGAATGTAAAATCCTCCACGCCATACAAAATGCTCGGGGTGAGGCCATAAGAAGGATCTTGCTAACATGCGCCCCAGTTGTTAGGAGCAGTAAAACACAGTGTGATGCTGGTTTCTGCTCCAGGACCTGCCGTTGCTGTGGCCACTGCCGAGTTTCTGCCAGCACCTCTTGCTCTTAGACACCTTCTGTGGTTGGTGAACCTATGGGGAATAACTGGGACAGCTGTATGGGATGAGAGGTCTGTACTTTGGTCAGACTGCGGTTTCCAGTAGCTCAGCTGGAGGATGAACTACGGGAACTGCCTGGGAGCAGGAGTCTGCTGGAGGGGCCTCAAATCGAGGGGAGCATCTCATTGCCAGTGTGCACGAGGTGGGGCTGCTTGTGCACCCCGGCATGCTGAGCACTTTCCACCACAAAACAGAAAATAATGAAAGACAAAAACGGTGGTCTATGAAAGGACTACGAAATTCCCTAGTGGGTTCATAATTTCACATGCACCAGTGAATATCGGTTGAATCAGAGAGGCTGAGCCCTGCTGATAATCCCCATGCTGTTTGTTCTGCATTTCCAGCCCAAGTCCCCGTTGCTCACAAGGGTGTTGAAATGAGCAAGTGAATGATGGCCTTCAACCAGCGATGAGAATTCAGAGCCCTTTTTTCCCTGATGGGTGAAAGGCAGCTCGTAACCCTGGCTCTCTTACCACGTGCTGAAAGCCCAGCAGCAACTGCAGGGGAGGCAGGGCCAGCCTGTGGTGTCTGACCCGGCATCCTAGACTGATCGTGGAAAAAAGCTTTTCCCACAATAAGTACTCCGAGGCATCCCACGACTTCCACTAGCAATTATTTGAGTGTCAGGGAGGGGATTTCCCAAGACTTCGGTGACAGCCCATTAGAGGCTAACACTGAAATCCCCCTGGGCAGGAGCGGGGCAGAGCTAACCCCCTTGTTGAGGGACAGCCCTGTGCTGGCACCGCACCGGGGCAAAATCCAGCTACTGCCCAGCCGTGGGAAGGATCCTTCTGAGTAACCCAAAGTCCAGATTTCTGCGTGAAGGTTCCCATGGCAACCGGGCTGCAAAGATTAAATATTTAAAAATATGGAAGCGATGGCGAATGAAAGAACTTCGGAGCAAGCAGCATCTCCCTGCTCCATCCGTGTGGCCAGGTCGTGGTCCACACCGGTGTCCTGCAAGCCCTGCCACTGCCCAGCCCATCGCCCTGCCCACTGGTGTCATAACCCACAGCCACTGCAGGACACATTCCCCCTCTCCACACAATGTCCCACCACAGAACCTGCAGGCCATGAGGCCACCCCCTCTCAGCAGTTTGTCCCATTGCTACCAGCACTCCTTAGCAAAGGAGGGAGGAAAATGCAATTTAAATTGAGAGCAAACCTTCCCCAGGCCTCTGCCCAGTGAAACGTCATTTGTGGAGAAATTCCAAGCCATTCTTGATAGTTTGGGGCGGGGGGAGGGCTGCTGATTTCCCTTCATTTTACAGTCCTGCTGTTGGAAAGTGCTGTTAAATGAAAAGCAAATGCTCTGTGGAAAGTCATCAGTTTAATGATATATTGATGGAAAGTTTCTAATCCACTAGAAACCAGTAATCTGTTTTGACTTCCTTGTTTTGTTTCTGATATACTGCTATACTCGAAGTGCATCGCTCTGATGGCACTGGCATTACTCACTGTGGTAAGATTCTGCTTCGAATGGTATCCATCCAACAATGAACCAAAAAATACCACTTACAGCAGTGCAGAATCTTCACTGGGCATTGCACATTTCAAGCTTAAGATAGTTGCCTCTTTTCCCATCAGTCAACATTAATTTATTGATACAGTGATTGAGTAATCGTGGTAATACTAAAGGAAGGCGGTGCCAGCATCCAGGCATCCTCTGAGAAGTACAGATGGCCTCTCTAGACACAGTGGAGCTTTAACGGCACCACAGTTTCAGCTCCCATCTCTGGAAAAGAGATATCTCATTTCTGAAATCACTGGAAAGTTAAGGAAGTTGAGTTTTTAATGACACCCACCATACCTATATCCACATTTAACATTTCAGCCTTGTCTCTAAGGTAAGGAAAAGTGAGGCTCATTAGAGCCCTTTTTCTAATTAGCTGCTGCAAACGGATTTTCTTTTATAAATGCCTGAATGTAAAGTTATTTGTGTACCTAATTTCTTTTTTATGTTACATTTATTTTAAAGTGTAATTCACTAAGGCTTAACATTTGTAATTCTTGCAGGGGCATTACAACCAACGATGCACATTTATTACAACCCCTTAAATTGCTGCTTTTTATTTCCATATGCTTTTGAATTGCTATCGAGCTTGTTTTGTGCTCTTCCCATCATTAAAGTGTATTTTTTTATTGTACATAAATGGTAAATAATTGATACCTGCCATCTGGTGCTAATCATCCTGCCAGCCCTATGTCTCCACCCTGTCCTTTCATTCCTTAGTAGCTCTCCCCCATCAGCTCTTCCCCTTTCTTCCTCAGTTTTCTCCATGTTTTCATCCCTTTGCTCCCCAGAGGTGCTTGCAGTGCTGTAGTGCTGAAAAATGCACTGCCCTTCACCTCTGCTCAGCCCCAAACACTCTTCTTCCTCCCCAATGCCTTTCAGGGGAGCTGATTCCCGAAGAGATGCTCATCCTGCCCTCTCTGCCCAAGCTCCCCTCATCCTCGTTGTCCGTCCAGTCCCATCACCCAGGAATCACTGGAGATGCCCTGGCCGGAGCCACTCTGCCCTGGCACCTCTGGGCTTTGCTGCGTGATCCCTCCGGCACTCGTGTGCCTTGTTACTCTTCCAGAGGAGGCATCCTTGCCAGCATTTCCCCCTGCATTAGCAGCCACGTGTACAGGCCCGCATTAGACACCAACACCCAACTGCAGCGCTGGGTTTCTGTCAGGATAGACAGTGCTGGAAAAAAGCAGCCAAGCATTACAGTGCTTAATGGCAGCAAACCCCAAGTGCTGGTAGCTCCAAAGAAGAGCAACAAGCCAGAAGCCACGGTGACAAGGTGCAGTGATGGCCTCCTGCCCTGTCAAGGAACAACACAAAGTCCCTCCAGCCTCCCAAGATTGCTCAGTGGTGAGTTACGTGGGCTATGTACACCAAAACCCACATTTGCAAAGTATCCAGTTGTCAAAGTTAAAGTAGGAAAAGCCCAGAGCTGCCTACAACCAGAGTGCCCTTTCCAGCAGCGAAGCAATTTCATCTCTTAGTCTGAATTAAGTATTTCCACCCCCTCTTTGGAGGCAAATTTCTGGGATGGAGGTTTTCCTTCTAAATGGCTAAAAGTTTGTCAACACTGTGTGACCAAAACCAAGGTTTTACAGTGGAAAAAATTAGTAGCTAGCATTATCACCAGCCCAGCCAATAGTAACAGCTTGTGCTGAGCAGATATGTGACCATCCATGCTGAGCTAATTGTTGATAAAATCCTAGGAGTTATAATTAGCCCCAGTGGGTTTCCTTGTGCTGCTAAACTAGTTTGTGCCTCCCTGTTTACAGGTGGGAGCTGCAGGGCAGGGCTGTGGCCCCACGCCCCAGGGGTGCAGGATGAGACCCAGTGGTGCAGACGCTGCCAGGCAGTGCCAGTCCTGAAAGAGGACAAGGGCTCAGGAATAAATGAGCCAGTGATTTACCCCATCCTCTCTTTCCCATCTTTCCACATGATGGCCAAAATGGGTTGTTAATAAAAATTTTCCACTCTGCCCTTGCCAGGGCACAAAGCTTCCTGCTGCCTTTACTGCCTGTGGGACAAGGGGGTTTCAGGATGCTGTGCCTGTCCATCTGTCCATCCTGAGCACTGTATGCCAGGCACAGATGTGCAACTGCTCCTCTTTGTCCTGGGCAGCATTGTGGGTGTGCACGTGGTACCTGGCTCCTTCAGCAGCCCCCAGAACAGCCCTGACAGTGTCCCTGGGGATGGGGCAGAGGTGGTCTTGGTCCCCTGGCTGGGCAGGTACCAATGGCACCTCTGTGGGTGTTGGGCTTTCTGCCTCTCCCTTAGCACACAGGCGTGGGTAAGCCAGGCTGATCATCCTGCAAAACCAAAGTCTCTGTGTGGCCACAGTGGGATGAGGGGACGAGGCACTGCTGGCAGCAAAGGAGCTGTGGGTGAGAGGGAGGAGATGCGAGGGGAGCCGCAGGAGGTGGCAAAAGAAGGGGGGAGAGGTGGAGAAGGTCTGTGTGCCAGTGCTGGGGCTCAAGTAGCCCAAGCTGCTGGCCGTGGGTCAGAGGCAGTAATCTTTGCCTCTGAATATTGATGACCAGAGGTCCTTGGAGATGAGAAATATGCTGAAGGCTAAAGGCATCCCTCCTGATGGACTGATGCCTGCAGTGTGTTTAGTAATGAACTCGGCTCCTTTCCATGCTGCCTGTACCTTAGTGCACAGGAAACAGCCCTACCGAATGTGCCTCGGGCAACCAGCTCCCAGAGAGATGCAGATGGGCTTTACTCTGTCCTGGAACCCCCTTTTTGGCAATCTGGTTTCACTAGTGGAGTGATCGATCAATAATTAAAACATGGGATAATTAAAATCTCATTAAAACCTTCTCTGAGTCCTCACAGTGAAATACATCAACTTCTCCACTAGCTGTACCTACCGCTTATCCTCAATTTGCGACACCCCACAAGCGCAGTGATCTAACCATGGCATCTTGCTGCTGAACAGAGCTGGAGATGACAGCCTCCGGGAGCACCAGCAGCTCCCTTTTGGGGCCCTGATGCATTTCCAGGATGGGTTGCATCATTTGCAGCATGGCTGTGTGCGGGGATGTGCTCACGTGCCTGCATGCTGGCTTTTGTTTGGAAAACAGGGCAGTTTTAGCTACTTACAAGCACCAAAAACTGAGAACCCCAGGTCCCCTCACAGCTGAGCAATGCACCACCAGGTATGAACAAGAGTCACCATGAGAGTCCAAAATCCAGTGAAATCCCACTGCGACAGAGGAAGACTAAAGGCATTTATCAGTTTTCTGCCAGGTAAAATGTCGTTGTGAGAGTTGAACCTGTAAGCTGGGCCTGTTTCTATGAGTTCATAAATCTGGCAACGACAGTAAAATGGCATTTTTCCTATAGAAAACAGACTTTTTTCCAGGCATCTAAATGTTAAAACACATCAAGCAGACTTTGAACAGAGAATACCCCCCCGGCTCTCTCTGGAAGAGCAGAGCCCTTCTGCACAGGGATGCTTTCCTGGGTGCATTCAGGCCTCTGAAACACTTTAGCTAAATAGCATTCATTAGCCCAGAGGAATTTCTTTAGAGAAA
This sequence comes from Thinocorus orbignyianus, assembly GCA_013400375.1. NCBI lineage: Eukaryota > Metazoa > Chordata > Aves > Ciconiiformes > Thinocoridae > Thinocorus > Thinocorus orbignyianus. The sequence continues at coordinate 885,472 of VXBW01000609.1, read as the reverse complement.
AAAAGCCCTGTACCGGAGCCAGGCACCACCAACGTGTGATTAATAGCAAGTGGTGGGGTCTGCACTTGCCAGTGGGGGGGGCAGAAATGCTCTTTCACTCCCAAATGTCTTTGGCACAAGCCTTGGCAGCTCTTTCTAAGCTTTTCCTGAAAACTAGCTGTCTTGTGGGATTAAAAAATGCTGCTGCATCAGTGGCTGTGCTTACTGGAGCAGGTGAGACCCAGCCCTGATGTTTCCAGCTTGTCCGAGCAAGACAGTTCCTGACTGAAGTTGACTAACGCTGGCTGTCAGACCACAGCCCTGGCGTCCCCAGGAACACAGGGGAGCAAGCTGCAAGGCGGGGGGGCTGCCAACCTCCTCCAGCTGCCCAGCCACCAGCCCATCCATGTGGTCCCTTGCTATGGGAGCCTGGGTCCCCAGGGACTCGTCTGTGCCACCCTGCAGCCTCCGCATCCCTGTGGTCCACGAGCATCCAAAGAAATGGCTCCTGCTGCCAAGCCTGCCGGTGCCCAGAGCTGGCAGCGAGGCTGTGGACGCGTCCAATTCCTCCCACAGCCCTAGCGAGGCGTGGAGGCTGGCAGCGGTACCTGCCGGCTTCACAGCACGCCGCCACCGTGTTTGCCGGGGGGGGAGCGTGGTAGCTCCCGGGCCTGAATTTTCTCACTTGTGTCTGATGGGCTAATTATTATTGATTGACATTTTTGGAGTTTTCGGGGCACTTCGGGAAGAGGGATATGTTGACAACTTTTTCACATAATCCTTTCCAGCCCCCTCATTTTTCAGTCAGCCATGGAACGTGTCCAAATATCTGGGATTTTAATGAAATTAAAAGCAAGCGGACCCAAACTCGCTTGTGAAATACAAGAAAAAACACAAATGTCTGTTTCCCTCCCCTGCAGCTCCTGTGCTGCATGGCTGAGATGGGTGTCCAAGAGGGCCTGGTGGTGATGTGTGGATGCTGGCCTGGCCCTTGCTCCTGGCTCCACGCCACGGCAGCTCTCCTGGTCCTGTGTGGTGGTGTGCCCACCCAGCTAAGGCACTCAGGTGGTGTTTGGTGTGAGCATCTTCCCCTCTCTCCACAACCACCCGGTCCTGTGATAAGGAATACTTATAGGACCATCCTCTGCCCACAGGGAGAGCCGCATGGCATCCTCAGTCCTTTTACAAGGGAGGGAACCGGTGGGTTTGGTGAAGACCCCCCAGCTGCGTGCTTAAAGCTGTCTCAAGCAACACTTTATGAGACATTGCTGCTGCTGTGTATTTATCCTAAGCCCGAGTGAAACCCCGGCGGGAGCTGCACCTCAGCATCCCCAAGGGGCTTCCAGTGGGTTTGTCACAGGAAAAAAATAAATAAAGCTCTTTGTATTAATAAGCAACAATCTACTTGATCTTAACTGAACTGAAGCAAGCAATTTGTATTGTGTGTGCTACAAACATGCAGTTAAAGGTGGTTACAAGGGACAAATGATTGCGTACCAGACACATGAGCATTGACACACGCAACATCTACCTCAGCTGCTCTGAATGCATTTGCACAAGTTCAGCCACCGCTACTGGAGGTCACTGTCGTATTACCTTATATATGATGCCAACTGGTGCACAGTAAATACTTAGCTAGCCAGCTGGATTTTAAACTGGCATCAAATTTTCCTTGGCAATGGCAACTCCAACTGCCTGCACGGCTGGGAGGCATCGCTGCATCCTCGGTGCCACGGCTGCTGGCACGGCGGCGTCTCCGAGAGGCGCTCCCTTTGCGTGCTAACACCGAGAAGGTACAATCCAGGCACAGCTGGAGCTCTGGCTCCTGTGAGGCATTGAAACCTCAGCCGGCAAACACATACTCTTTGTTTTTTCCCTGGGCAGCTTGCTTAGCCTTTAGGCTTCCTGGGTTTTGAATCAAGCCTGCCTTTTGAGTGGGAGTAAAACCCCAGCAGGCTGATAGCAGAGGAGCCGGCTGTGCTGCCTTACCGTTTGGATTTAAGGCAAATGTGGGGAATACCGAGAGGAGAGGCAGAGTCTCTGCTTTGTGAGCGGCGCAGTGGCAGCAGCACGTGCTTAAAATGGATCCTGATACCCGCCATCCTCAGTTTAAGATTATTAATGTTACTTAACCTAAACAAGACCGGATGGGAGGATTTTCCCCCAGCATGGATTACTGAGTCAGGAGAAAAACGAAATTCAGCAAAAATCCTCTTAGCCAATTTTATCGGGGGTAGATTTTCACATCTGAATCTCAGCTGCCAATTTGCATGGATAATCTCAGATTAGCTTTAGTCCACGGTTTATTGTTTCCCCCCCCCCCGCTAAATAAATGCACTTTTGCAGTGACAAAGGAGACGAACAAATCTTTAGGAGAACGGCTGTGACATCTAAATAACAATGATAAAAAAAGTCCATCTAAAAGCAAGCAGCCTGGTGCTTTTGGCTCCCCCCTTCTCACTATGCATTATTCATAGTAGACAACAGGACCAAATGTGTATGCTCCCTGTGCAATTACCAGGAGAACATATTCAAAGACATATGCTAGTGCCTCTTAGTGAAAGGAGATGTGCAAGTACCCATTATTTACAAGGCACTGTTATAAAATCTGCAAGTTTGACTCCAAGGTTGCAGCTTAATTGACTCCCCCTGGTAGCTCTTGTCATCCATCTAATTCAAGCCACGCGAAAGCCTGGTTGTTGTTTTGTGTGTGTACAATACGCTGGCTGCTTTGGCACATGCTGGTGGAAAAAATGTGGTTTGCATCAATTAGCCTTTTTCATAGCAAGAAGAGTGGCTGAATGACAGGGCAACTGAGAAGTGTGTAAAACTTCAGCACTTCACTCAAAGCAAATCATCACCGAGGTCATCCCTGTTATCGTCATGGCTGCCTTTGGCCCTGCTCCTCCCCAGCACAGAAGCCTCGATAAGGATCATCTGCTCAGTTTATTGCCTTCTTGATCCAATAAATATATTTCCTGTGAGAAAGCCCTTCTGTGGGATTTATTTAATTCACCCTCTCCAACTTCATCTCTGCAAACTTCCTTCTTCTTCCTCCCACACCAGTTCTGTGCATGCTGTAAACTGCAAGGATCTCTGCACTGATTCCTTTCCGTATCCCCCTCCCAAGCAGGCATTAACCTCTGTTCCAGTGGAAATAAGTTTCCTCCAGTTATCCAGACCAGTCCAGCTCTTTTTCTCCCCAAAACACATCCTCCAGAGATGCATGTGCCTTTAGAAATGATGTACTGACGGATGGTGACATAGAGGCACCACCAAAAGCACCACAGCAGGATGCTTTCCTCCATCCCCTTTCACAGTCGAGATGAAGAAATCTGAAGTTATTTATTTTTAAGAGAGGCATTTGACATCAGTGGTACAACCACCGCCAGAATAGAGAGCCGTGCGAGGGATGGGGAGGCCAGAGGGTAACTGGCCATCCATTCTTGTAAGGGACGACAAAACTTCTCTGGGTAGGGGAATGATGCTGACAGGCATCACTGAGGCAGTGACTGAAATGAAAGAGACCAGCAAAGTCCTTGTTGTGCCACCTTCTCCTGGCACTGGCCTCTTTTAGGTGGCTGCTGCGGCCAGGAAAGGTCTCTAACCGGGAGGTCAGACCTAACCAGAAGAAGCTTCATCATAAGCTGCTGAGGGATGTGCTGGGACAGCCTCCACGCCAGGAGGAGCTGCAGGGCCAGCAGCAAGGCATTGCCTGTGTCACCGCTTCACCTCGTCATAATTTATCTGTGGCTCTTCTCCCCTTTGCTCTCCCATTCAGTCTTGCACCAAACGGTGTGTCCCCGGGCTGCCCTCTGTTGGGAGAGGTGGCCTCTGACAATGCTGGAATGGCAGAGGCCAGGTAGCTCACAGTACCCAGCTCTCCCCAGCAGCGATTCTGGAAAAAGGCAGCAGCAGATTTGCTGAGGATGCACAGGTGTGGAAAGTGGCACCTCTTTGCTTCTAAAGCGGGAATGCCCTAAAAAAAGAAGGTCAACAGTTAAACCAAGTTGGGATGACAGGATCATACTGTTCCTTAGCCAGTCACATAAATGTAGGAATCTGTATGGAAGCGCTGATCCTTATTTTGAATAACAACAAATTCAATTAAATAGGCATATTTTGGAGAATTTGTGTGAAATGTGCACACTTGTTTTTTAAGCAGCCCTGCTCTCTGCAGTGGGAGGTAAAGCATCGCTTCCAGCTTGCCGAGACTGGGAGGAGCAACAGAAGCGGCGACCTGGTGTGCTTTCCACGCAAACCCTTAATGTAGACATGCGGCAGCACCGCAAAAGGGAATTGACTTCACTGCAAATGAAGCAAGGCCTTAAGTGCTTTGTTGAACAGCAGCCGAGCTCTTTGGTAATGAACAACAGTGACAAAAGAAATAAAAAGCAAGCCGTGATAGCCTGATGTGGTTGCAGTGGAGTAGCTGTTCCAATGGTTGCTGGTGTGTGAGATGACATGCGAATACAATCTATCTCCACACGTTGCTGCAGTCTTTCACCAGAGGCTAGTTTAAAAACCTTGAAGACTTGGCAATTAAGAGGACCTCTAATTGAAACAGAACAACGGTAGCATTTTAATTGCCATGCAACTCCCCTCCCAGAGCATCGTGGTCTAGCAGAAACCCAAGGTTTCTACAATCAGGGTTTTTAAAATCATACAGAAACCATGTCATGCATGTGCATGTGCTTTGCCTCAAGAGTGTTTTGCTTCTGTGGGGAAGGGATTAGTTACTCCACAACACCAGGGCCACATGTAGGGGTAGAAAAGACATGCTAAGTCAATGGGTGACACTTGCACTGGAAACTAATGTGTTGGATGATAAGGAAACCAACTGCAAGCACTGGCCAATTTAAAATGCAAGAAAACATGCTCTGGAGCCCAGAGTTGAGCCTCCTTAAAACAAACCATTGGCTGCTAATGATTAGCAGCTGGGCAGGGACAGGGAAAACCCACTGGTGTTGCACAAACTGGGATGGTGCTGTTCTGATGTGCCCTAAGGCAGTGCTGCAGAAGTTCAAGTCACATCAAAGAGACGAACAGAATCTGAGGTCAGGATATTCCTTCCCATTACCCAGGTTATCCTTTGCTTTCGTGGCATTCACATGGAGCTCTTCAAGGAAGGGACGTTCATTCCTCCTATAGCTGGGAAGAGAAACATTCTAAGTAATGAAAGCTCAGAGTGATAATAACTGGGATTAAAGCAGCTGTCTCACCCCAGCACAGAGAAACTGTAATGCTGCATGGACATGGGCCCTTCAGGGAAGGAGAGAGATGCTAGAGATGCGGGGAGCAGTGCCAGTGTCCCCTGTGGTGGGTATCAGGGCCCCTGCCAGGCAGGATCCTCTGGCAAATATATGTTGTAATATGCTGTTATAATTCCTTTCATTTCCAAGAGCCCCAAGACATGTCACAGCAGATAGTCCTGCTGATTAGCCAAATCAAAGCTTTGAGCAAAAACTGCTCACTACTTAGGGAGCTGCACACCATGAAATCAATGTATCGAAAGAGTGCTCTCCACAGCAAGCGCTGCTGTTTCACAGCCCCTGTCTGCTTCCCATTTCAAGGTAACTTGCATCCAAAGAACAGTTGTGGTGGTGTTTTCCATTGCTAATTGTCTCCTCGTTCTGGGCTGGATGGCACTTGAGACATAAAAGACACCATCCCTTCCCCAGGGAGATGAGGACCAACGCATGGAAGGAAAACTAGGGCCAGGAGAGGACCTTTCTGCTGCATAGTCTGTGCAAGACACTAAGCCTGGGCTGAAGCCGCAAACGCATTTTGGGAACAAGCCTGCGAAAACTAGTGAGTAGGTGCCTGGCACAAGGGGGAGAGAAAACAGAACAAAGGATGAAGAATAAAGATCTTCTCCCCTACTCAAAAGCTGTACCAGGAATCTTAACCTAAAACCAGCTGAAGTCAAACCTCTCACTGGGACCTTGAGATTCGCCCCTTATTTCTGCAGAAAATCCCGATGTTCTGTGCTCGTGGCTGCAGTTCATTTCTCCTGTCTGTTTCAAAACAAGGTCTTGGTCTTCCTCAAGGGGAAGCAGACAGCAACAGCGGTGCCGAGGGGAGCAGCACCCCACAGGACCCTTGACACAGCACCGGCTTTGCAGCACCCGTGCGGGGGCAGCACCAGCACCCTTGTTTTCATCCCCTCTAGCCCCAGTGACACGGGGGCCGCCTGATGCTCCGCTGCGGGAAGGACCTATTAGATAATTGCCTGCATCTCCTGCCAAGGCAGGAGGTAGTCTCCTGACAGAAGCTGTAGCAGATATTAAACATACTGCTCTTGATCTCAGCAAAAAAAGGCCACTGGAGTAATTTTTTTTTAACCAGCTAAGTAAAAGCTTTCTAGCTAATATTAATAGGTTTTATCTGATGAAAACAGTACATTCATCAGAGAAGGGCTTTTCTTTTTTTTTCTCCCCCATTAAACTTTCGAAGAAATGTTTTAATTTTTTTAAGCTGTCATTGATTTTTTTTGTAAGCAAAAATGGACATGTTCAAGCAGAAAAAAAAAAATCCATTTCACTGTAAACCAATTTTTATCTAGGAAAGCATTTCAACATACAATTTCCAGTTTGGTCTTGCCGCACCCTCCTTGTCCCACTGTTACACGGGTCAAAACGCCACTGGAGATTGCTAAAAGTGCAAAAAAGCATTCTTGTTTTAGCAGTAATCAGAACTTTTATATTTGTTTCCAGGCAGTTTTGTCTTGCTGCTTTCCTCTTTTTCTGTCAGCTCAAGAGCCTAATGCCCTCAGGTAGCTGCACGTTGGTGCCAAACCCACCACGGCGAGCATTAAACCTTTTAGCCCTGTGCACCTTCTGGCCTCATTAGCCCCGAATTCTGTACAGCCAGGGCCCTGGATGAGCCAGCCTCCAGCAGCCAGGGCTTCCCGCTGCCAGCTCGGTACCTCTGTCTGAAGCCTCGGATATATTTTGCAGTTGTCTCCATTTGTTACCAACTGAAGGAAAAGAGGGAAAGGGTGAAAAGCAAGGAAGCGGGCTCCCGCATTGTTCCTCTCCGAAGGAGGGAGGGAAGCTGCTGCTACAGCCCGCAGGGGCACCGTCTGCCGTGAGTCAGCAACCAGCCAGATTTACTGCCGATTGATTAAATTAACATTTGTTATAAGCCAGGGAAGGGAGGAAGCAAGGGGGGGCGGGGAGAAATCCTCTTCACGGCTCTTGAATTATTTATGTCCTAGAAGCCTCCACGTTGTGCTCAGGGCAGGTGGCAGCAGCGCAAGCTGCAAGTCCCCACGCATGGGGACAAGCTGGGCTCCTGCAGGGCCTCCTGTCCCCCGAAAAATTTGTAGCAACACCGGCTGGTACAGGGTGTGCAAGATGTGCTGCTCCAGAGGGCATTTTCCTCCCGTTATTTTGGCTGGGAGCCCTGTTTTCCCAATGACGGTGTGACGGATGGTAGTAAAGCACCGCTGATGTTTCCAACGCCCTCCACTAAGTCCTCACTGACGGGCAGAAGAGGGTGGGCAGGGGCAGGCAGGGCTGCCTTCGCTCTGCTCCCCTGGCAGGCAGCCACGAGTGGGAAGAAAAAAACCAACCTGAATTCCCACCAATTCGATGTGATGGTTTTTTTCCTGGGTGCTGATAATGAATCTGGATGGAGTCAGCTGGATGCTCTTAGGTATCTGCGAAAGCTGCCTCTGTGTGCACTGCGTGCCATGTGAAGTGCTCTTTTTGGGACTCTGCTCCTGTCGTTCTGAGGGGGCTGACCGGGCTCGGTGCCTGCCTGCCAGGGAGGGGAAGAAAATATGGTGGCACTGCCGAGAGGTGTGTTACACTGGCAATGTCTAAGCAGGCTGGACCTGCCGTGAGGGAACATCCATGCAAATCTGGGTGCTCAAGCCACCGAGCTTGCAAGGAGCGGGAACCACTGGTCTTTTTTCCTCCTGGCTCATGCTGGGTTTCAGAGCCAGCCAGCCCTGACACAAGATCATAGCCCTGACCACAGTGGCCATCTATTTCCAGAGTTGGAAGCCAACCTGAGTGAGAAATAAGTCAACTCCTCCCTTTCTCCTACAGACTAATATCCTCTATACAAACACCATCAGGATGTGTTTCCTTTCCACCATCTGCCATACAGCGATGATGCTGTGAGCCCCGTGTCCCCCTGCAGGGTGACAGGCAAACCCCCACAGGGATGGGAACACAAGAGGGGGACACAGGAGAGAGGAAAGAAGGAAAGGAAGAGCCACCAAGGTGTGAGGGCAGCAGCTAGGGTGGCACTGGGAGCAGTGCCACCTCCTGTCCTCAAAGCCTTCCCAAAGCCCAGCCACTGAGCCTTTGCAGGGTCTCACTCCACAGCCCACGCTGCCCTGTGGGGGTTCCCTGGCCCCCTGTAGCCCCGTGCAGCCACCTCAGCCCTCCCTAGCCCCAGGCTTCCACACAGCTCCCTGGCATCAGTAGGGCAGTCAGCACACTTGTACCAGAGAATAAATTTAGGTATTTAAACTTCTCGTTACAGTCAGCCATCAAATATTCATAGTAACAGATAAACAAGCAGAGGAGGGGTGAGCCCATTGCACAAAGGCTGAAAAGGGAAATAATATTTTACAACCAGCCAATTAAGTTATAAATCTAGATACATCCAGGATTTATTTAACGTACTGTCTGGATGTAAGCACGCTGCAGTCGCCAGGGGAAGCTGCAACTGCAAGCTGGGCAGGAGGTATGTGGTTTGTCTAGCCCTGGGATGAGAGTTGGGGTGGGGGGACAGCGTCAAGGAGGAGAGAAGCCTGATGTTGGGCGTAGAGGCANCACCAGGCAGGTCTCTCCCCTCTCACTGCCCAGCTTCATTGAGCCTGCAGGATGCTATAATCCTACCTACTGGGATTTAAGCTGAGGGCTCTGCTTGCTACTGAAGCATAAGATGAAGAAGGTAGCAAAAGCTGAAAGCTCTGACCCCCTTCCCAGAGGTGCTGGAAGGGCCATTGCTCAAGGACTGTTTCCCACCACCACCGGCTAGGAGGCAAAGGGCCTCTTCTCCTCAACTCCTGCTGCGAGAAACAGCGCTGCCATTCTGGTGTGCAATGTTGTGGCTTGAAATATTGCAGGGAAAAAAACACATGAAAGGATGGGACGTAGCACTAGGGAGAGATCACATCTGCTGGCACCAGCCAGGAGATGCCCGGGCAGCCCCTAGGGCCCCGACTGCACTGCGGGGTTGCTTCGGGCTTCCCATCCCCTCTCAGCAGCTGCTCAGTCCGAGCTCAACCTCCAGTGCCTGAAGAGACACTGCCAAGAAGCTGTTTCAGCAGATTTTCGGTTACCAGAGAGAGGGCAGCGCGTGGAGGGAGCTGCTGGCTGCGCTGCTCGCTGGACTGCTGGCAGGCAGCGGCCCCCGGCAGGTACACAGCAGCCCCAGAGGTCATCAGCACATTTTCCTCCGTAGCTGACAGCAGAAGGGGTGGGTGGGGTGGAAAGGATGTTCTCCCACTGCACATCCCTTCCCCAGAGCCACCTCCCCAGCCGTGCTTTCCCCGGTGGCTGTGGCCACTGCGGGGACACTGGCTGGTGCAGGAGCCCTGCAGCGAGGGGGGAACTCCACAAAGCCTATTTCTATGCAAGGATTTTCCCTCAGCCAGGCCAGGATTTTCCTAACCCCCAAAGGCCCGGCACTGTAAAGGTCAGGTCGTATCTCAGCAGCACAGCGCATCCGGTGGGACAAGAGGATGCCTGGACCCCTCTCACAGTGGCCGGAGCAGGTTCCAGGACAATGTAGCTTCACAAAGCTCCAGGTTTGCTGCTTCTCAGGGAGCAGAGCCGGCAGGGAGGGTCAGAGGCATGCCAAGGAGAGTTCAGCTGCTGATGAAGTTTCCAGTCATATTCTATTTTAATGTTGAGATCCTCCATTTGTTCAATTCTTAAAGGTGACCCGCAAAGGAAAGTACAATTTGGGCTCATGCCCAGTGTTCGCTTCCCAGTGCTGAATAAAAAGACCTGGAAGTAGGTATTTTTATAAAGCTACTTTCTGGAATTAGAAATGTGGATCCTTGCTTTAACTCAAGACTCTGGGGAGGCAAAAGGACTCACATTTGGTCTGGCTGCAGAAATGATAACCATGTGAGCTGGGCAGCTGAGAGGTGATTGGAGCAGGCTGTTTGCTGTTGGATGTTGGTGTTTGTTTTGTTATTAGCATCACTTAATTTCAATGGTCAACTGACCTTTTGGATAAAAAGCCTTCGTTAAAGCCTCAGCATCCTTCTCCCTACTATGGTACACTTTCCACAGCCTCATCCTCTGTCTGCTTCAGTAAAACATACCAACTATCACTTCCACCAGCTAAAATAGCAAACAGGAAAAATCGTTAGTAGCTTTTCCCCTCCGTGATTTTCGTCATTCAGAAAAGATACCTATAAGACAGCAACAAACATAAGAAAAACCCAGTCCCAGTCCCTCGGTTCCCCCAGGGCTGCCCTGGCTGCCTTCTCTGCTTTTCCACGAACCACAGGCAAAGGTGAGTGCTGTCCCCCTGTGAACACATCCCTTCCTCAGGGACCCCCCGCACCCTGTTTTGGGGCAGAATTTGTTGCTTTCCTCCCATCAGAGGAGGCCTCATGGTATGAAGCCCATAAATCCTTGTGCAGGCTTTTGTCTCAATCTGTGTGCATGTCCTTGGAGCTGTACCCCTGTCACCCCTGCACAGACACCCCCAGCCCTCTCCTCTTGCCTTTCTCTTATTTTCCAGAGCTGCGGTGAAGAGCCGGGGTCACTTCTGGTGCTGGGTGTATGCCTGTACAATTGACGGTAAAAACTCCTAGGGAATTTAATCACTAATAGTAATCCATTCCCCATGGGGCTGACACCACTCTGGCACGTTGAGGTTTTCATTGTGATGGCCCTGTCTTTTCTGTTCCTTGCTGCTGGGCCAAGGCTACTGCCAGCCCTGAAAGGTTTGACCCCGGGTGGAGCGTGCGGGCGTGCTGGCAGGCAGGAGGGCAGTGAGGCAGGGCTGGGGACACTGCTGCAGCTCTGCCTGTGCTGACTCACGCCGGCCGGACACTCTTGCAAATCCCTCTGTTTCCTACGCCACTGGAAAGGTACCAAGAGCATTAGCATTGCAAGCCCAATCTCTGCAAAATAAGACAGCCTGATCCTTGCAGTAGCTCCTGTTACAGCTCATGGCTCCCTTCCCTGTGTCCTCCCGCCACCCATCTCACCCGAGTCAGGCAGCATTGCTTCAGTGTGTGCTGCGTGCCCAATGTTTAAAGCAATATCCCTGGGCCCTCTCCATAAAACGGCCTCCAGACCTTGTAAGCTGCTTCCATATCTTGCTTGCAGCCTGTTCTCCCTCCTGTGCTCCTGTCCTCCAGCAAGCACACTGATGGCTCCTGCCTGTTTGTCCCATCCCGTAGCATTGCCTGGCCATGGACATCACTATGTCCATGCCAGGACCAGATAGACACTGAGGTGGCCTTCAGCAACACTAGAGACTCAGATGACGGCCTTTTGTTGACACTTGCAAGCATGGGGGAGGCAAAGGCTGGCCTGCCCTGTGCACTGGAAAGCTCACATCCCATGAGCTCCCCTTTCCTTCAGCCACAGGCAAATGATTTACAGCCTCTGTGCCTCTGTTTCCCTGCCTGGCACACATCCCTTCCTCTCCAGGCTGCTTTGATGATAGCTGTGTTTAAAGTCTGAGGTTCCTAGACACTATGGCAACGGGGCCATACAAATACTTAGGGCCGAGTCACCCTTTGTTTGGGCTTTCTGGAGTTCTGGTGTGACTGATGAGCTCTCACCAGACCAAAACCGTCTTGAGCAGGCTCTGCTGGGGCCAGGCTCCTCTTGACGTCAGTAGGATTTGGACTGGGGCCCATCTTTCAGAGGAGACAAAGCCAAAGCTGCTTCTAAACTCTGCTGCTTCTGCCGATGGCAGTGAGGAGAGAGCAGGGTGCAGGTCCACAGTGGCCCTGGCAGGGTCCTCGGGGGACAGAACTTGACCAAATCAACTTGCTTCAGCTGGCAGACAGATGCCTGCTGGGACCACCACCTTGCCCTTGAAATGCCAGGGCTCCTGGGGTGGACAGTGGACCCGACATGCTCCCCGGCCTGTGAGCCCCACTTGTTGCTTGGGAAGATAAGGCTTCCTCTGTCCAGTCCACAAGCATCACCCATCATCCCTCCATGTCTTCCTTTCCAGCAAGGTTTCCTGAGGGAACAAGGTTACTGCTATCAGCTTCTGCTGACACGTGGGGACTGAGGGGGACTGAGAGGCTACAGGACTAGCTCCGGTCAGTATTCACACTGTGGGAGACAGTCGCTCCAACCGCAAGACCCCATGGTCCTGAAGAAGTCTCTGAGGTAATACTGCAAACGTTAAATAACCAGCAGTTCAGGCTGTCCCAGGTGGTGTCCCCTTCCTATGGGGCATCTAAGTGTCTCCCTCTCAGTCTCAGTCCTTACTAATGTGTCACAGACAAGCTGAAGGTCTGTGGACAAAAAGCAATTCCTTCATTGCCCATCGTGTCTTCTCCCCAGTTTACTGTCCCCATGCCCCAGGGCTGAGCTGCTCCTGCGTCAGCCCCTGCTCTCCAGTGTTTGGATTTCATGGGGGCCTCTCTGGGGTCTCTTTCACCCAGAGGCTCCTGGAGCTGCTGGGCCACCAGCCCATCCCCTGGGCTGCCAGAAGGACAGCAGGTGTCTGGGAAGTGCCCCATCCTGCAGTGGGGAGCCCAACATCAATGTGTCATGGGAAGGGAGTATCCCTCTCCCAGCAAGGCAGTGTCCCCAAAGAGGCGAGTGTCCATATGCCTGGTTCTCGCTCTTGCTGTCCCCCAGCAGCAGGACCCCTCAGCACATCCCCATTCCCTGCTGCCCTAGCAGAGACCCTGCCAGCTCCAGTGTCAGGACCCAGCCTGGACAGGCACTCAGATCTGGGCTTTGGGAGCACTCCCCGTGCTGGTCTCGGCATGGCTTCCCAGCTCCCCCTGCAATGGCTGCTGGCTTTGGCTCTGGGCTTGCCACATGCCAGGGGTACTGCTCCAGGCTGGAGGTTCCTGGGCAGGACAGCAGTGTAATTAACTGCTAATCTTTCTCCTCCCTGGATTTGTTCAGCTCCGCTAGGTCTCCCTGCTGCTGCTTCCAGGCATTTCATTGTCTCCCAGCTCCTTCCTGCTCACCCTCTTCCATCCCAGGGCTGCTCTCCAAATCCACCAAAGCTGCTTCTTGGGTCTTACACTAATTTTAACAAAGGCTCTTCCTTACCCTGGGGATTTTGCTAGTGTCTCTGTCAAAGCTGCCTTTGAAAGCTTTGCTACTCACGCTCACTAATAATTTAGTGTTTGGCTTCTGCATGGCTTCCTACTGTTCTCCTGGCTCCACCAGTCTCCCTCCTGCTTCACTCGTCTTCCTCCTCAAGCAGGTTGGGAGCAGGAACCAGTTAATATTTGATTTCCCCCATGACTGCTGTGTCTGGGAGGCATCGGGGATCAGCGACCGCTGCCGAAGGAGGGAGCATGAGCCCCCCTAGAGCAATTCGTAACCCTCCCAGATGTCTCACTTCACTGTGCCTTATGATGCCCTGTCCCCTGATCCCTCCCCACCCCCCACCCCACCCCCCAAGGTCTGTTCTCCCTGTTGATAATCCATTATCTACATTTAATGCCTCGCTGACATCCTCCCCTTTGTCTGATGGTGAAACCCCGACCAGATGCGAAGCTTCTTCTGTTACTAATGGCAAATCCTTTTGCAATAGATAGTTGGAAAATGGGGAAACTATTTTCATTAAATAAAAATGGAAACACTGGACTCATTTTAATTCTGCAGGCCTCACAAAGGAACAGGTTTTGTTTGGCATTATTTTTGTCTTTTTACAGAAAATTACTCTTTGGAACTGTGGCTCAGGAGATGAGTTTGTATTGTCAGTACTTGTGCTTCTAAATGTTTCCTTTGTTGTCCTGGTCTAGTTACTATTGCTCTCATGGTCCACTTTGCCTCTGAAAAAATAAAAGGGAGCTAGAGAGGGAAGAAAAATATGCAAATGATCTGTTACGTGTTCAGACCTCAGAAAACTGAGGTCACCGGTAACATTTCCAGAAACACGATTTCCCTCTGTGCTGAGCACGCCCGGGTGGATGCGTCAATGGGCTCCAGGAAGGGGGTGAAGTGTGGTTGAGAGGAAGGTCTCTGGTTAAGCCTCAAATTGTGTTTTTATCATTTGGCATCATTTCCAGAGTGCTTCTGCAAACTTCCTTGCTGCTATAAGGTGTTAGGTTGTCCCATAGTGCCATCCACCCCCTCCTCGGCCTCAAAGTCACCCTCAGCCAAATTCTTGTTAAAATACAGCAGTGCCGGCTGCTACTCAGCAGCAGAGCTTCAGAGTGGCAGCCGAGCTGCGGTACCCAAACAAAGCCCTTGAGAGCCTGCAGACGGAGCCATGCCACACTGAGCCAGCATCTGAATGGAGACTCCTGAGCTGGAGGGATGCAGATAAGGTGTCAGCGTGTGCCCCTTTCTGGTGAGCCAACAACAGCATGGACAGCACTTTGGTCTTGCATTTGGGCCGTGTGTGCTGGGATCTGCACCATCTTTTTTGCTGAGACAGGTGGTAAAAGGAGATCCTAGACTTCAGGAACCCCAAGCACTGTCCTGCCAACCAAATGCTTATTCCCATCACTACAGATGTGCCTATCTGTGTTTTTCCTTCATTCGTTTTTTGCAGCTAGTCAGAAATTCACTGACAAATGCCAGCCTGAAACATTTAATCTTCTGTTCAATGAACTGTCACTGAACCAAAAAAAAAAAGATCTGCAAGGACATGCCTGGGCTCCTGGTAGATCTGCCCAGAGCCAGGATTTAAGGAGCCTCCCAGACTTAGTTGTGACATTCTTCCAGTTGATGGGAAATCTATTTTTTAGGTTTTGGTCTAATTCAGAAAGATTTTTGCTTTTAATTTCTGGGTATGACAGCACATCCTGTGAACTGGAAAGCCTGTGCACCAGCAAAGCTGTGCATTAGACCTGTGAAGGTTCTTCTGTCCTGTCACTCAGGATAAAGAAGTTGAAGAACTTATTTGATACCCCAAATAGCTGAAGCAATAAACAGAATATGCAAACTGGGGCCACACAAGGAAGCATGAACACTTACACTGCCCAAGAGAGTCCATGGGAGCTGGTGCAGCAATGGCACTGGATTACCACCATGAGATGGTCTGGAGTGGGAAGAACAGGCAGACAGAAAAGCTGTGTGGGATGGCTGTGGGGAAGCATGAGATCAAGTGTCTGAAGGGGGCTAAGGAGAAGAGGTGGAGAGGTTCACGACCATGCGTCACCAAAAACAGCCCTGGAGTTGTGAGCAAAATCTTTTCCCACATTTTTTCCAGATGCAAGGAAATGTTTCTGCATCAAAAGAACTGTGACCAGCAGGTTGCAGGAGGTGATTCAACCCCTCTGCTCTGCACTTGTGAGACCCCACCTGGAGTACTGTGTCCAGCTCTGGAGTCATCAACAGAGAAAGGACATGGAACTGTTGGAACGGGTCCAGTGGAGGGCCATGAAGTTGATCAGAGGGATGGAGCACCTCTGCTATGAAAACAGGCTGAGAGAGTTGGGATTTTTCAGCCTGGAGAAGAGAAGGCTCCGGGAAGATCTTATAGCAGCCTTCCAGTAACTGAAGGGTGCTACAGGAGAAATGGAGAGGGACTCTGTCAGGAAGTGTAGTGACAGGACAAGGGGTAATGGTTTTAAATGGGAAGAGGGGAGATTTAGATCAGATATCAGGAAGAAATTATTTCCTGTGAGAGTGGTGAGGTACTGGAACAGGTTGCCCAGAGAAGTTGTGGCTGCCCCATCCCTGGAAGCGTTTAAGGCCAGGCTGGATGGGGCTTTGAGCAACCTGCTCTAGTGGGAGATGTCCCTGGCCATGGCAGGGGGGTTGGAACTTGATGATCTTTAAGGTCCCTTCCAACTCTAACCATTCTATGATTCTATGTTTCTTTGTGAAGGTTGGCAGCTGAGGTGTTTCCTTTTTTTCTTCCTTTTCTACTGTTTTCTCTTTTGAAGGCCTGGAGCCTGCCAGGAACTGCCTTTTCTGCTCCACACCACCATCAAGGAGAGGCAGCCATACAAGGTGTGACTGACCTCAATGGAGCCGTGGTTCATTGAACTACCCAGCTCAAGATGTTTGACCTGGGAGGAAAAAAGCCCTGGAAACAGTGACAGCATCTTTACCTAGCTTTTACCCTGAAGCTGAAGGCAGCAGCAATGAACACAGTTTTGGGAACAACCAGAGCAGCCCTTCCTGGGCCTGCAATCCTTCAGTCCCCTCACCTTGGCTCACAGCAGTATTTTGCCCTTAAGAGCAGGCCTGGTGGGTCTCACACGGTGAGACAGGCTCTGCTGAGTGCACGGTGTCAGCAGGAGATGCTCTCTGCTCCCCTCTTTATTTTCCTTCCCATGTTTTGTTTTTTTTTCTTCTCTGGAAGCTTTTGCTGCCAAGGTGCCATCCCAGTCGTCATGGGCAGAGCCGTCCTGTATGCAGAAGTGCCACCAGCATGGGACATGTGCCAGGCATTGCTCCACAACTGTGGAGTGAAATAAAAGTAGGTCAGGCAACTACGTTTGGCAGAGCCAAGGACTGGACTGTCACCTTACCTGCCATTGATGTGGAAACAGAAATCTGCCAGCCCCAGCCAGTGCACGGGCAGAGCACCGGGTAGAGCGGGCAGCCCCTGCCCTCCTGAAGCCACAGCACTGTACATGGTCCCGCTGCTGCACCCACCCCCAGCGAAGGCTGAAGATCCTCAGGTGTACTTGCAGGTTCCCCAGCCACCAGTCTAACTGATAACTGGAGCAAACTTCTGAGCTCAGGGAGAAGACACTAATATCAAATGCCCACTGCCTCCACCAGAATGGCAAGACAATGCCCCAGCAGCCAGCATGACACTCCTTCACCAGAGAGGTCTGCCACCAGTCACGGATAGGGCAACAGAAATGACCACATGAGGCCCCCAAACACTTGACTTTGCCATGTTAGTGAGCCAGAAAATGAGCCACAAAGCTGCTGCCTCCGCAGCAGAAGGAGCGCTCCTTTGTTTAAGGCTCCTTCTAATAGATGTGCTGCAGAGCCACCACGTGCATTTCTGTGATGCCTGCTCCAAAAGTCCTCCGAATGTTTGGGAACACTGCGCTCTGGGATGAGATTGGACTTGGTAGGTCAGAGCAGCAAAGAGGATTTCTAACTGCCAAGGATGTTCATCCCAGGTTTGCAAGCAGAAGGGCAGGTGTTGGCACACGGCAGCTTTCTGGGGGAAGTTACCTGAGATAGGCATAAGGGAGGGAAGATTCAGAGCTTGTGACCTGCAAAGCAACTGAACCCTTGGAGACCCTGGCTGTATTTTGGCAAGTGGGGCCCTCCTATGTCAAGTCGGGGTGGCAGCGGCTGGGGCTGGGCAGGGAGGAGTGGGACAAAGCCACTGCTCCCCGCAGCAGCTGGGGCAGGCAGCCAGAGAGACACGGACACAACCGGCGCCTATTGAAAACCCTGTCCCCAGCTGCCCCCCTACCCGTGACTTCCCCACACCCAGCCGCCCGTGCAACTTTTGGGGGGCTAAAACGGGTGCTGCTCCCTCCTCACTCCCGGCTTTAATGCACCCCGAGGCGCTGGCCCTGCCTCCCCTCCCTCCCGCCAGTGGCTCATCATTTATTCACAGGGCTGAAGTCCCCCGGGCAGCATCCTGCTGGCCGTCACCCGGCGGGGGGCTGATGCGGGGCGGCCGGCCGGCCATGGAGCGGGATGACATCATTTCTGTGCCGGGAGCAAGGCGCACGGGGCCGGGGGAAAGGCTTAGCCCACTTATCTTCCGACGTACACCTACAATTTTCCCTTTCAATCTCCTTCCAATCTGGCTACTCCCACGTGAGTTACTAATATAGGACACGCAACGGGGCTTCTCCCCGCCTGGCCTATCCTCATCTATTTGACTAATTAGCTCAGTTTCGCTTGGGGGGGCGTGGAGGCAGAGGGGGGAGAGAGGGGAGAAAAGGGGAGGGGGGGATCTTGTCCAAAATCCACCCTTATGCTCCATCTTCCCTAAGCCCAAGCTGGTGGAGCTGAGCATGGCTCTGCTGATGGCAGCCAGCAGGACCTGCCGTGGGGCTGGTGCTTGGTGGCTTTAGTGGCACACCCAATGCCCTGCAAAACCCAAGGGCATGTTGGCCCCTTCCCTCCCGCACTGACAAAACACTTGCCCACAGCAGCAGCCCTGCAGGCACTGGGGCAATATTGCCCTTGCCCCAGCGAAACGATAGACCCTGGCCGGCTGGTGAAGCAGGGCAAAAGGGGAGCAAACAGCAGGAGGGTACTAATTAGTTTTCCTCCTGCTCCCTCCTGCAGCCTGTCCCCATGGTGGATCAGGAACAGGCTTTGGGGGATGTGCCCCCCTGGCCTCCCTACGCCAGGGCCCACCAGCACCAAAACTACCCGCAGCTGGACCTGTAGCATGTGAGAGGCTTTATGAGTTGTTTGGCGGTGAATGAGTGGTTAATTACCATGTGCCACCGCTGTTAACCTCTGCAAATAAGTCTAATTATCACAGATTAATGAACAGAGCGCAGGCACATCCGAGGAGCTGAGGAGCCGTCGCTCAGGGTCTTTCTGGGGCCACATTTCATTATCTTTCTGAGCACTGTTGTCCTGCCTCCTCCGCTGTCCCCCTCAGCCACACACCCTACTGATGCTCCAGCTGGTCCCTGAGAAATACGTCCCCATGGCTGCTGCTGCAGCAGTGGAGAGATCCCCAGGGGTGCTCCAGGGAAAGCACATAATCAGGGTCCCTGACAAGCCCCACGGATGTCAGCGTGGACCAACAAGGATGCTTCTATATCAGGGCCGTCTCCTCACACAGTGTCATGGGGAGCCCTGTGATGTTTGGGTTGTGCCTACCCCAGAGGCCCTTATTCTTGAGGGTAAATAACCCAATGGGATCGTCCTATCTCATCTGGGAAAGAAACAAACAAAAAAAAAAGTAAAAAGCCTAAAGTATGTCATTAGCTCTTGTGGTCGCAGGGAAAAGCTCAAGTGAATCTCACAAGCTGAGAAAGCAGACAAAGGAAAAAGAGACCACGGTTATTGATTGATTTCTTTTTTAAAGCCTACTCCTTCCAAACCATCACCTTATGAGAGTGCGCGGCTGGGCAGAGGGGAGTCCTGGCACCTGCCAGAGGATGGGCAGCAGCACGGGCAGCCACCTCGCAGGGCACAGCTGTGGGACCGGGCTGAAGATGGCAGGAACGGCAGAAGGCTGGAACGGTATGGGATGTGGCCTCTAAGCAAGGGGCATTAATAAATGATAAGATTTTAAGATCATGTCAGGAAAGCTTACACTTCCAGCATTAAAATAAATAATGAAACTTTTTTTTTTTTTAGCTATTCTGGCTTATTTTCAGCCCTCGATGAATGGCTGATGCTTTGTTATGGTTGCTCACCCAGCACTCAAGAGCACCCTTTCAGATTTGAACCAATTAGCCCACGCTCTCCTCGACGAGCACCGCTACAACACATGCACACAACCGCCGTACTGAGACTCCAATGTCAGCAAATTGATGGAGCCTTTGCTCGTTACCCTGCCTGAATTTAAGAAGCTACCAGCCCCAGCTTCACGTGGTCTGAAGCCTCAGCTTCACATGGTCTAACACCAGAAGGGGTTTGCCAGCGGAGGAAGGAAATCCACACACGGGGATGTGCTGCCTTTGCAACCAGCATCTTAGTGCCCCACAGAAGAGCCTGCTGGCCTCGGCCACGTTGGGATTAAGTGTATTCCACTGCCTTCCTCCTGGTGGCTTTGCTGCTAAGCAGCACAAATGCATCCCCAGTCTCCACATGCTGTTGCGGGGAGGAAACCAGCAGATGCAGAGGAAGCTGAATGGGCAAATGAATGTTAAAATAATTGGAGCCACCATTTCAGACTTGATGAATATGTTGCTCAAATTACAGCTCTGCCTTGAAAACAAAGCAAAACAAAAGCCCCAATGAATGTAACATTAATTTAATAATAGTGAAACTTGTAAATAATGTAACACTCATTTAAATGGTTGTTCATGCAAGATCTCTTGAGAGGAGAGTAAGGGACTTTATAATTTTGGGGCTGGGATGACACATGTTCTGTAAAATGTGATATTTTATTCATTGGGTCCCCCAAGAGCTGTCGGGGCAGTGGGGCTGGTGGGGCCAGGGTGGTTGCAGGCAGCCCCCAACCCTGCCACCAGCTGTGTGTGAGCCCCCTCCTCTCCTCCTTGATGGTCCCTCGGGTTTCCCCAGCACTGTCCCTGCTCTTGCCTGGGTGCTGGTGGCTCCTCCAGAGTTCCCCCAGTCCCAGTCCCGTCTCCTCCATCTCAGACAGCTGAGCTGTGACACCTACACATCTCATAGGTCTCTCCTCCCTTTGGTGCAGTGTTTATTTAAATATTTCTCTTATCCTTCACCCTCCACCACGAGGTGGAATTAAATTCACAGAAAACAAGTAATGCAGTCCACTGCCAAGCTAGTAATCACTATCAAACCCAGAGAAAACCAGACCAGAGATACTCAGTTCGCTTCTCTGTCCCTTCCATTTTTTTTTTAAGTTGCCTTTTTTTTTCCCTTTTACTGCTGTGAGAGCCTATTACCAGCATCTACAACTTCCTTTCACCAAGGACCTCTGGGTTTTTCCCTGCCTGCTTCCTCTGCTTTATTTATTGACATATTCAATAATTCAGAGAAATCTTATTTTAAATGCAGAGGGCAGAACTCGCCCCCAGGTTTAAAAAACAAATCCTGTCATGTTTCACAAACAGCTGCACACAGAAGGCAGACATCAAACATATACATCTAAATATGTAAATTCAAAGAATCAATAGATACGCCATATTCTTTATTTTCATCTTTCATCTGGAAATAAAAGCTCATGTGTAACATTATCATAATATTGTCGTATTGATTTCCTTGTGGTAAGGAACATCCTGCAAAACGTGCCCCAGGAATAAGCTTTCCGGCTGGAGTGGAGGTCAGCCTGCTGCCATGAGGACTATTCTCACATGACCAAAAATGCTGGATGGAGAGCTAATTTGCCCAGCTGGGCTCTAACCTGGCGAAAGCAGTCTTCCCCTTCCTCCCCTACCCGGGAGGCACCTAAGTGCCAGCTAAGGGGAGCCCTTACATACAGGGCTTTCGGTGCAAGTCACACAGCACCCAAGTGCTGCACCTGTGAAGACCTGGGGTCTGAGCTGGTGACACAGGGGCTGAAGCCTGCAGATTGGCATCTGCCGTTCACTGTGCACTATGTTGGTCCTGTGCACTAAATGCATTCTGCTCCAATATGCTATTCAGGTTACCTCTCCTCTTTTATAGCCTGTAGTATGCTTATTTTTCACTTCTCTGGTGCCCACATTACACAACCTCACAGCTGACCAGCACTCTCCAGCCATCACTTGCCATGTAACTGCCCAAGTTTGTTTGTAGATAATTGAGAAAGAAATCTAAAAGCACCGAGATGATTAAGATATACACAGCTGGTGTCACCGGACATGGGAAAAAGGAGCAATCACTGAGTGCGTATGAGAGAGCAGCCCGTGCTGTTTCATACTGACTCATCCAGGACCGTTTGCCTCCAGATGATGCCAAAGGCAAAGAGGCTGCACTGCAAAACCACCAAGCTGTGCCTCTGGGATTTCTTCATGCATTATCATTTTCATCTTGCTGCTGTCAGTTATAAAATAAATGTGTACATCGATACAGTAGTGGCAAGCAAGCGTCTGTTTTGAAGAGATGTTGGCATTGTCTTATAAATGTCAGCAGCTGAACAGCAGCGGGCTCTGTCACCTGCTACCATTTCTATCGCTTCCCTTTTATTAAAAATACATATTGACAATAAAAGCTCTGGTTAAAAAAAAAAAAAAGAAAAAAAAGCTCCTCCCTCCCCAGAAGAAAGACCTTGCTCTGCTCTTCTTGGAAAATCTTTAAACATGTGCCCTGCAAAATGACCTTACACATCTTCTCCCCTCCTGTGAATGCCATTGAAGCAGGTTTTTAAAACCAGGCAGCAAAAAGTGAGGCTCCTGTAAGCGGTTCAATAGCGGTGCTTCTCACAGCTGCTGCAGCAGCAAACGCTGGAGTCTCCCTGCTCCCGGCTGTGCCAGGCCGTGCACGCCGGTCCTGCCCTGTCCCTGCAAGCACTGCACTGGCACTGGGCACGCACAGGACTTGTGCCACAGGTGGCAGGGATGGACACAGCCTGACAACAACACCTAGTGCTTCTTGTCAAAATCCAGGGACACTGAGTGCAGAGGGCTTCGCTATGCCTGGCAGATGGGAGCTGCGCTGGAGCTGCTCCTGCAAGGCTTTCACTCACTTCTCTGGGTGCAGGTGGTACGAAGAGGCTGGAAGCTGGGCAAATCTGGAGGGGATTTATCACACCTGACCAGAGCCGTTATACTATCATATCAGTTCAAGTTATTCTTCCCTTTTTGGTAGGTGGATTAATTTTTAATTGAAAATTATTTTAAAAGTGGGTATCCCTTTCCTTTCTAATTAATACAGGAGAAAGAATTTAGAAAATCATCCCATGAAAGCAAAAGGCTTTATTTCAACAATCCCTGCCTAAAACCTCACTATCTGAGCTTCTGTCTCTTTTTTTCTGCTTTCTTTCACCAGGTGCCTGCAGGAAAGAAGGCCAGTGATGTTTTAGGAGGGCGGTTTACTGTACACAGCCCGCTGGGCGCTTCAGAGCCTCACGCGTATCTAGGGCTTGCAGCAGAGATGCTGCTAAACAGACAACGGTCATGCCTGTGGTCATCCCTTTAAACCTCTGTATCAGGGAACCAGAAAGCTACAAGTCCCAACACCTTCACAGAAGGCACAAGGAAAATCTGTTGTTTGGGAACATGAGCACATGAACACTGCCACATAAATGTCAATCACTGCGAATCCTGAACATCAGACATTTGTAAACTATCTGACTGCAAGTCAAATTGTTTTATGGTTAGAGGAGCATTTAATATACTATGAACAGTTTAATGTTAGCGTTTTGTATTCAGGGTGATTAATGGCACCATATTGTATTTCAATTACTATGAGATACTTCCCTGTAATAAACGATGACAATAATATTCACATTAAGTCAATAAAAAGCATCTTGAAAGTGTGATGTATAAGTGCCATTATCACAGCTCAATGTGAAAGCATCATACAAGTTAGCAACACTGATAACGGAAACCCCAGCACCCAAAGGTAGATGTTTGTGCAAGGTTGAGGTGTAGCCCTCTAGCTCAGGAAGCCACACCAGGTTGCCTACTGCTTCTAGGTACAACTTCATAAACTCCAGCCTGGGAACTGATGAGATAGGGACTGTGAGCATGGACATCCTACAATCATTTCCTAGGCACTTACGGCTTGTAAGAGCTCACAACAGGTCACTCCAAAGGCTTTCATTCTCTCTTTCTTCCAGGTGAAAACTCATTAGCTGAAAAGAGAAATTACTTTTGCTCGTACTCTTTTAACCTGCTTGCTTGCTTTTTAATTGCTAGCACTGATTTAACTTGAGTGCCCAAGAGCTCACCAACTGGAAACAGCTGCTTTCCCCAGCCTCATGCCTAGCATACAGTTGCATTCCCCTTGATGGGGAAGTCGAAAACTAAAAAAAGAAATAAATTTAAAACAACAAAAATATTTAATTTCAATAAAGAGTGAATTGTTTTTGTCTTGGCATCTTAATTTGTCTCATTAGACTAAACTAAAAAGATACTTGGCTTAGATGTCAAAACACAACATCATGTATCAAAAATTAGATACAGCATTAAATATAATCTAGAAAAAGATAATGTTAAATTAATAACTGCTATGAGCAGTGTATTTATAGGTAGCAAGAAATTTAGTAAAATGAGACAGTGGAAGTAAAACATTTTTGCATCATAGAAATGACAATTCTGTCTCTGTCAAAACAAGACACTTCACCATTATCAAAACAAAACAGAAAAGCTCAAATGATTCACTCTGACTTTCCTGTTGAAAACTATGTCCAGATCGGTACATTCCCACAAAATGCCTCAATTTCAAGTAAAGTTGTGTGTTCTTCAGATGAAAATTAACTACTGCTGGAGTCCTTTTCAACCACTCCTGCTGAAGGGCACGGGAGAGCAGCTGCCTCTGGTCACACTTGGTACTTCTGTCCCTCTGGGTAAGGATCGGGACCCCCTGTCTAAGCCCCACATACTCCCTCCACTCAGTGGAAGCTGGACTCAACAGTCTCCCTGTTTCTAAGGTAAAATATAAGCAAGTTTGTCTCCCCACTCCACAAAAAGCAAGGCTCACCCTTTGATGCTACCGCTAAGCAGCAAGGAGGAATGTACCAAAAACAGTGGGTATTTCATAAAACTCTACAGGGACGTTGTTTTTGTTTTGTTTTGTTTTGTTTTGTTTTTTAAATTTAAAAAAAAAAAAAGATAAGAGAGATAAAAAATAAACATTTTTCTTTGCAGGTCAGCATTAATGCACCTGGTGTGGGGACTGCAGGAGAGCATGGAAATCTCGGAGGGAGCCATTATCCATAGATCACTGCCTGGGCAGACCATAACAGCCTCTCCCGAGCTATTAGAGGCAATTGTTTCAATAAACATTCCTCCTGCAATCAATGGCAAGACAAATGGTGATGCCCCTCTGGACTCCCACCAGTTTACGGGAGGACGTGGCCCTCGGGGTGTGGGTCCTGAGGGGATGGGAGCTCCTGGGCTCACTGTGATGTCCTGGCCAGTGAGGACCGTGCTGCTGCTTGCCATGCAGGCAGGGGCTTGCCTGGCAGCGCTTCCCATGCAGCTGGACCCATGGTGGCTTGTGCCCTTCTGAGGCTGGACAGCTGCAGCTGCCCATTCCAGCCATAGATGCACTGCTTCTGCATGGATATGACTCCACCAACATGCTCTGCAAAGCACTGCTGAGCTACCCAGTATCCTGCACCATGACTGCACAGCCACAGCCCTGCACTACAGACTGTCTCTGCACTGTTTCATGAATTCCTGACATTATGACCAGTGGCTTTTATTAAAACAAATGCTTAGACAACCTAGACCCAGCTGGAGACCCCAGCACTGCCTCCTGGTGCCACAGCAACCAAGGACTGCATTGGTCCTGCACTGACACGTGGGGTGACCACATGGGCTAAGCTGAGGACCACATTGTACTGAAACCCTCCCATAGTGCCTGCTCATTTTGGGGCTTGGAGGATCTTCAGCCAGTTTTCTCCAACCAGCAAGCACTGTCTGGAGACAAGTATTGTGTCAGCCACAAGGATCACCTCACCACAGTAATATCAGTGTAATTTTATTAACTGTCTCCTCTGCTTTGAATAAGAAAATACCAGCCACTTCAACAAACATCTATTTAAGGTTTTCTTTCCAGAGACTGCTTTATTTTGTATTCCTGGAGTTTTCTACCACCCTGTCCAAAGCAGTGTCAAAACAGGCATGACAAATACAGAGGCTGTGTGCCCTGACACACACTCTGTCCAAGCCCAATTTAAAGTGGAAATTACCAGTAGAAAACAAAGAAACTTCCATAGTTTATCAGTCCTAATGCAATCAATGCTAATAACGCAGGTTACTAATAATAGTATGTCTCTTTCTTCAACACAAATCAAACTTGTACTGCTTACTGTACAGCTGAGAGATGGAGGCCAAGATATCAGTGAAACAGAAGTTGAGTCTCCAGGTCAAGCCAGGCCATGCCCTGATCGTACTGTTCCTTGCTTTTCAAGTTTCACATTATTCATTTCTTGAAACACACGCTCTTACTTAAGCCAATGGGAAATTTGCCACCAGCTTCAAAGGGACCTGGAGCGAGCTCCTGCAGCAGTCACTCTCTCTAAGGAGAAAGGCTGTGCATCCCCAGTTTTGGCACAGCATGAGCAATCCCACCGGCTTATAAAGTCACACTCACACTTAACACCACAAATGCTGGGAGAGTCTTTGCGGGATTACTCTGCTGACCTTCATCATGGCAACTTATGCAAAACATGCACGAATACGTGCAGAATTTAGGGAATAAATTCATAAAAATGATTAAAAAATGCATGCTGTAGTGGTTTTGGCTAGAAAGGGATGAGTCATAGTTTCTTGGGGCACTCTGCAGCAGGACTACATGCTTGAAAAATGCAAAAGCGTAGAGGTTCAGCCCCCACAGCTGGTCTCCCCAGTGCTCTCTGGTGAACCAGGGCCTACCCAGGGTGGAGGAGCTGAAGGGTAGCAAGTTTGCAGCTGGGGTTTTTCCTTCTCATCTAAACAGGGGAGGGCTCATTCCCCAGCAGAGCTGTACTGGCAGCAAGGGCAAGGCAGCACTGCATGTCACCTGTCCAGGCCATGCAAGCACTTGTGACTCCCCTGTCAAAACCCCAGTGATGTCTTTGTGCATTGCCATGGAGAAAAAGTGATGTCAGAGAGAGAGAGGAGGCCACTGAGCCCTCTTGCCTGCTTCCAAGAATCTGCAAGAGTTTCTGGAGAAACATGCATCTCCCTCTTCCTTCATTCTTCCAAGGCTCTGCCTCTCTGTCTCTCAGCTCCTAGTTTGAGAAATCAGCATGGATCCACCAGGCATGGCAGACATCTGTCTTCTGCTTGGCAAAGCTCTGGCAGAAATGACGACATCCAGCATCTCCACCCTCAGCCATGCACAAACCAGGTCTCAAGGCAGGGGGTTGCAGAACAAGGCCTCTGTGCCTATGGCTTATCACCTATATGACCTCTTAATTTCTTTCCTCAGAAGGAACAACCTTGCAGCTCATCTTCTGCAGGTGTTTACCTCCTGTTAAAGAGGAAAAAGGAGGCTGCATTGGTGACCTCCAATTTATAAAATTATTTTCCCCACTCCTTATAAAATAATCTCATAACATTACCTGTGAGTTTAATAGTAACAGCTAATTACTCACTGATGGCAGGAATTGCTGAGTAGAACGGGCACGGATGACAAACTGCTGGCTGAGCACTGCCCCAGAGGAAAGACAACTCAGCCGAACTCCTTCAAGTCAGCCTGGAGTCTTCTCCAGCCACGGAGGGCTCTGAGAGAGCAGGTATGATAACCACAGGCCAGTTCCTCTGCATCAGTCTGCAATCTGAGGGGTTTATTCTGTGTTCTGACTTGCTTTGTGACTTTGGGTTAAGCTGCTTCTCTCTTGCATTTAACCCATGAGCTCTTGTGTGGTGCAACCAACACCCATAGATGAACAGGAGCACGCTTGGTGCTACTGCTTTTCTACCAAAAGCCAGGTGTCCACCTGACCCAGCAATGCAGCATGCAATATGGGCTGAACAGGTACGAGATGCTCTGCTGAGTGCTGCTCATGCCATAGATAGAGCCATGAAGACCCTGAGGGGAAATCAAGGCCAAGGAACAAAGATTGTGGCGGAAGAAAGGCCCAAACATCAACTCTCCCTCTTGAACAAGACCTATTTTCCTTTCAGCGGGCCAGCTGCCCAGCAGACAAGGGACCGAGCCCCCACAGGACAGCTTGGTTGTGAGCAATTTTTTTTACAGAATATGTCTGCAGGATCTTGTTCAAAGGTCTGTCTTCAAGCAGAGTGAGAGCTGAAAGGGGGTGAAGCCCTGGAGGTGCAGCTGGAGCTGGGATGAAAATGGGCTCCCCAAAGGTAAAGCTGTTTCCATCTTTTTTTGTACAACAGCAGTCCCTGAAGAGATGCTCTTCAGAAGGGGAAACGCTGCGATACCCAGGTGATGCCGATGTCTGTCATGCCAGCAGAGCCCAGATAAACCAGAGCAGGGACCCCAGCCAGGGGTTGAGTTTGGCTCCAGTCTCTTTGTATGAAGCCTGGCCACTGCTGTGGCGTATGTGTGCGCTTGTGCCAAACCAGGTATTTTATTTTTCATGCACCTCTGTTGGGGAACATGAAAAGCAGCAGGTGAGCACTGCTGGGACACCTGCATGCGCCCAACACAACTTGCTCTGGCAGGCAAGCTCTAAGCCTCGGCTTGCTTCCCTGTACTCCAGTATATTTCCTTATTAATTCCCACTTCCGTATTTGACTGAGAGCGCCACGTCTTCAGCAGCTTCTTGTAAGGAACACAACTGAGAAAAAACCCAAGAGGATATGAAAACAGCACAGTAAAGAGAGACTTGCAGCTTCCGGCTGAAGACAGGCTTTGCTTTCAACGCACTGCATTTCCTTCATCTGTGAAAAAGTCTAGGGACGCCGCTCTAACTTCTGCTTTCTGGAGAGTCCTCTCTTTCCCACAGGCACCAATTGTTGTGGCTGTTTGCTGCGGTGCTGCAGAAAAACCGTGCACCACAAATCTCCCTTGTTGCAAACCTACCTGTGATGCAATGCCAGCTCTTCTTAAAAGGATTCTTGCCGGCTAAAGCCAAGACAAACCAAAAGTTTGTCCAGAGTAATGTGTGTAATAACACAAGCCAGACCCCAGTCACCATCTGCTGGACCATGCCATTATCTTCCTACTCTATTGTAAGTTTTCCTATAAATTACTCAAGTATAATCCAACCTGGTCATTAAAAGGCCGCCAACCCAGAGATGCAACATAGAAATATGTCCTTCTCATGTCTGCTGACAGCTGCACAGCATCTCCCAAGGCTGCTGGGACCCCATTCCCAGGTCACTCTCTCCAGCAGCATTGCTGCTCTACAGGCCAGGAGTCTACAAAGTGGACACCACAGGTGGAAGCTGTAAGAGGCTAGTCTGAGCCTGAGATTCAGAAGTCTTCCTTGCAGCTCATTATTATTTATTATTTGTACTGCAGAAGTACCTGAGAGCCTACTAATATGACCAGAGACTGTTTATGTCAGATGCTGAACACTGACAGAATAGCAATAACTGCCCTTGCCAGGAGGTTCAGAAACAAACAGATCACTCTGGGCAGAAGTGAGGGACTCAAAAGACAGCAGAGGGACAATTAGATCCAGATGAGTCCAGAGCTCTTGATGGGATCCAAAGGAGATCTCATTTCCCACCTGTAACACTGGGGTTGTACCTATCTGTCCCTGGAAGCTTTGACCCATCACCATATTGCTGAGTCTAGCTGCCACGCTCTCCCGAGCAGCACTGCTTTGCATTCTGGCTTCAAAAACTGGGAGACAGGGAGCAACTCTAATGTGAACAGCCACAGCCATAAGATAAAAATGATTACAGGAAATATGAAAGCCCTAGAGCATGTGAACAAACCAGAGCAGATGACTCCTTCCCCAAAGTGGAAACATAATCCTGTTACATGCTGTGCTTGGTGCCTTTTCAGGATGAGGGGTCAAACGTCTCCTGGCCAGACCCCATCAGGCCCCTTCAGCTATGATTTCTTAACTTCCCTTGAAGCGTCAGGCTTTGTTTTCTGTCTCAGTCCCGGGGACTGAGCTGAATAATGTTTCTGCTGCAGGATGGCATGTCCTGCTTTCCTACCAAACATCTTTTGCATCTGGCCAGTGATCATCTTGCAGAGTCCACCGAGACTTTTTGATGCCCTGAACTATGATTACGGGTTAAACCCATTCATCCCTAATCCTGGAAGGTGCTTATTAACTGCTCTGCAATTAAAGCTATTGCAATGTCCACAGGGCACTGATTTGAAAGAGAAGGGGAGCCAAATGGTGCCCGTTTTCAGAAAGGAGTGGAGGCACTCTGGTCCCCCTTTCCATTGCTGCAAATCAGGGGAGTGGCTTGTGGCGCACTGGAAGCCAGAAGGCACGTCCACCCAGGCAGGCCTAGCATGGAGACGCTCCCACCCTGCTTTACAGCATGTCCCACCCAGGCAGAGTCAAGCAAGGGTGATGGCTGCAAGCTACAGCAGGATGCTAGCAGCCATGCTGCTCCCCAAGATGGGGATGGGAAGGGAAACCACCTCCGCACCCCAGGCCCTTGAAATGCTGTTTCTGGACTGCACCTGCCAGAATGAGGCACGAAATGCTGAACTACCTTCCAGGTCACTGAAATACTGCTGTGCAGGTATGGGAGATGGATGGGGGGCCACCAGTATAGCCCTTTCTCCAGAAAGCTGAGGTGTGAGAAGGAGGCGGGAGGTTGGGAGGTATTCAACTGCAGAGGGAAGAGTGGATATCTGGTGCCTGCACAGATATGCTTCGTGCTGGGAAAGGAAGTTGCCTCTCTTTTGGCGACTCAAAGTTAATTGGGATTTTGGTTCTCATCAGCTGTGGACACAGACACAGATGCATGGACACATTCAAGTATGGGGAAGTGGCAACTCTGAACTGCAGCAGGGTGGCTTCTGAGCTTTCCCACTGCGCCTCTGGCAGCCTCTTTCCAGCCACACCACCTGGCCATAAAACACTACAAGTCCTCCGCTCCCTCAGCAATAGCTTCCTGCATCCTCTCCCAGAGAGGGTGCAGCTGCAAACCCAAGCATTCTCCAGTGGGCTTCTCAGTGCCCTTCCTACCCTTTGCTCTTTGCAAGGCTTTACAACCAATGCTACCCTCAATGCTACCAACCTGCAGGCACAGCCTCTTCTTCTCCAGGAGGAGCATTAGCTGAAGAATTGACACCTCTGAACATTCCTGTCACAGGTTTTCAGCACAAGAAAGCTGTACTGACTCTTGATTTGAGATGGAGAAAGGAAGAGATGCAGCTGGCAGCCTAACATGCGTATCACGGAATCACAAAATTTGCAGAGTTGGAAGGGACCTCTAGAGATCATCTAGTCCAACTCCCCTGCTAAAGCAGGACTGCCTAGAACCACTGTGTCCAGGTGGGTCTTGAAGGTCTCCAGAGAAAGGGACTCCACAGCCTCCCTGGGCAGCCTGTTCCAGTGCTCTGTCACCCTCACTGTAAATAAGTTTTTCCTCATATTCGAATGGAACTTCCTACATTCCAGCTTGTGCCCATTGTCCCTCATCCTGTCACTGAGAAAGAGTCTGGCTCCATCCTCCAATATTCTACCATATATGACGGTAGAAGAAACTGACAGCCTAAACACCTGGAGAAACTGGTTTAGCACTTTTGTCGACTACATAGAAGACCACAGGCTCTAACATAAGTTGCATACAGGGAATCTCAGTGTAGCTGTTTCATTGGTACCAAAGTGAGTGTATCCAACAAAGTGTTTAAACTATAAAAGATACACCACTTGCTGACTTTACAGTACCTTGTCACTACCCAAACCAGAGCAGTGAAACAAACCAAACACCCTAAAGTCCCCTGCAGATCAGCCTCCTCTTTTGGGTCCCCACTACACACCCCGGCCATTGCTCCTGGGGTCAACAGGGCTGGAAGTATCACAAGGGCAAGCAAACAGAGTGACCAAAATCGTGGGTCTGCACACACCAGTGGCTTGCAGAGACCTAGCCAAGTGTAGGGGGCAATTCTGTGCTCCCGACTTGGAGAGTCCAGAAGAGGTTGTTGCCAGAGGTCCTGGGGCAGGCACTGAGAAATTCAAGTTCTTCCCAGAAAACAGTGAAGCGACCTCTCCTCTTTCTACAGAAGAGCAGAAGGAACAAGGAAATGTTTCCTTTCACTAAGACCAACCACTCCCATTGCTCAGAAATATGACCCTTCTTTTTCCCAGGTGCTAAGATCCATCGGTGCTATTGCACAGTCAGCCATACTACTTCCCTGCATCTTCCTGACATTTCAGCAAGTCACAGGAATGATGAAGTTTGGGGCTGGCCTAAAAAATCCTCTTCCCGTCCAGGCTATTCTCTTTACCCATTACAGGAAAAACCTGTGCTATGGCTGAAGTGCCCGTCCTTACTCCCGGCAGGTCCAGCCTGCACCCTTCTCCTGAATTTTTGTGTAGTCCTCTGTGCCCTTGAGCCCAGCTGCGTAGCAGTGGGGAGGTATTGCTCCTCCTCCATATCTGATTGCGTTGCTCTCTCTGATGGGTGGTGTGGTTGGGCCAGAGCAGGGAAAGTGGCTATCTGCCAAGAGGAAGGTCAGTACAGCCTGGGAAACAAAAGAGAGCTGGGTAGAAGTACCTTCCCTTACCTCTGGGTTAGCACAGGTAGATGCTACCTCAGGTGCTGAACTGATAGCATTATACCCAGCATATCACCGTGTTCATTTTTTGTCTAGACTTTTCTACTTCTGCCAAGTGACAACCCAATTCTGCTTTCTCGACTGACCTCCAAAGCAGAATATCCAAGGCAATAAAAATGCAATGTCTGCCTGGAAACCACCCAGGCAAGCGGCCAGATCCGTAGCCCAGCTCTTCACCTCAAGGCTGACAGCCAAAATCCTGCCCTTAGATACAATTCTTCCTGAAGCCAGCCAGAGCAGCAGACCAGCATCTGCTCACTGGATCTGGACATCAGTTACAGATGGGCACAGACTGAGCTCTTTGCTGGTGTAAAGCAACTGAGCTCCACAATTGAGAACAACCTTCACCCTGAGGGTGGAAGAGTGGCTGTTCCTACAGGACACGCATTCAGCAGAAAGTTCAGGGTAAGATAGATAAGTAGAAAGACTTCAACTGATTCAAATGAGAGTCACTCAATAGCAAGCAGAGGTGACGATCACGGCCGAGGGAACTCCTGGGCTGCCTGTACACACCAAGCTTCACAATAAGCTAGAGCATGAGCAACCCACAGCCTGCACAGGCTGGGTCTCCTCTCACACCAGTGCTAGAGAGGAGCTCGGACACCAGAGCACCAAACTTTCTACACATTAAAATGGTAGTTATGCTGAACAAGGCCAGAAGCATAGCACCAAAATGTTTTTCAGCCACAGGAATTAAGAATTTGTAGAAAAAGAATAACTGTTTCAGTAGTTTGCACCAAAAATAATCCTGTGTTTGTCCTGTTTCCTCGCCTAGGTCAGAAAAAGCATATGGCCTTGTTCTGACAAGCTCTTCAAGATAAATGCTTATTGAAATCTTTTTTCTGAAACAGGTACTTCTTTCATAACCCTTTCGGTACGGGACCTGTGTTATGATACCCAAGTGCTGCTTCTTTCCAGATCTGACCACCTTAGTCCAGCTTTCTTCTCTCCCACCTTTAAGATTTCCCTTCCCAAGGTGGCCAGGAAAGATGTCGCTTTGCCAGATCAAGGCATGCCTGGAATTGGTAACGATGGCCTGCAAGACCTCTCCAGCAGCGCTCTCTGTGCTAAACTTTCTATTTCATCTTCCTACTAACACATACATTTACGGGTATATTTATGAGAAAAGAGCAGTTTATTATTCACATCCAGCCTCAGACCTGGCTCTTCTGCTAAGCTAAAGGTGCCAGAGACGACCCTGTTTGAGGCAGCCTACAGTTCCCTATGTGAAGGCTGAGAAACAGGCATCCTTTTCACAAGCCCACCACAAGAGACACCCATCTTCAAGAGACAGTCCAGACCTGCAGCCTTAGGGTCAAAGCCTGAGCAACAGCTCCCATGAGCCATCCTGCTGCTTCTGCAATGCAAGCACCCAAACTGAAAGTGGTTTTGTAGAGGCGAGACCATTTATTTGAAAAAAAGTCAATGTTTAGCCTTTCCAGACTACTGCACCTCCTTCAGCAATGGCTTCATTTCTCCCTTTCCCCTATAGATTTTGACTCCTCAAGCTAGAGTGCAGCATTTATTCTGCTTTATTCTAGAGTTATGGCAGGGTTGCTTGCCAACACCTACAAGAATTTGGGGTTGGAGCCATCATCATCTCAGCTTTCTTTAGAGGTTTATTCTGAGAAGCTTTCTTCAAAATGGCTTTTGAAATTGTTTTCACGGAAAAGGCAATTTGTCTTCATCACCCAGAAAGAAAACATACCACAAACTAATTAGCACTGATGAGTTTTGCTGCCTCATAGTTCCACATCAATCTGAGTGGGACACCTGGGATAAGATGTGTGAGTACTAGTGGTATCACACCAATTCACACCAGCTGAGGCCCGGTCAAGGCACTCTCCTCTGGTTCCAGAAGGAAGACAATAGTGAGTGGAGGCATCTCAGTCACTTAAGGCAGGGAAAGCATGATCCAACTGCTCTAAAACCAGATAGTTTAACAATCTCTGGCAGCATCTGCTTGCCCCGATACTCAATCCAACTCACACAGATAGCTGACAACCTACCACAGAAGGGCACTGGGAAGTTGTTCGTCCAGCAGCTTGGTGGCTAGATATGGCTGTGGCAATGCAACCAATGGGACTACAGCACCTTTCAAATTCTGAGAGCCACAGAGAGAACATGTTTCTTCTACTACTGGACACCCCCAACCCCCATCATCTTTAAATGAGCACACAGAGTTCTGCAATCCTTCCAAAAGCAGAAATTCAACTGTGCCCAGATCCAGAGCAATTTTGGAGAAGCTCTGCACCACACTAACCATTTAAGGTCAAACAGCTCATTAGCCAACCCAAGCCAGCACCCAGAAGAGAGCTTAGCTCACAGTTATGGCTGGTTAACACCACAACAGAGGTCTTACTAAGCACACAAGCATTTCTGGAGATAGCCTGCCTGGATTAACGCTCAGCACCGCCTCAGAGGCTAGGCTGCTGCTGTCTCCACACACAGCCACCAAGCACCACATGCTCCTCACACCACCTGCTCCTGCTCAGGGTATATTCCCCCTCTACCTCCTAACGCCCTCATCAGCTGCACATTTTCTCACAGCCATCTGTGACCGAGGGGGGGAAAAAGTGCTTTCCTTGCCTGGCCACCCTCGGGCGCTGGAGGCTGCTCAGTGGGAACAGACCGCACAGCCCCTTCCAGCCCGGGCAGAGGGTC
>VXBW01000609.1:768646-850566 GCA_013400375.1 Thinocorus orbignyianus | reverse complement strand
GGTTGATTTTCCTTTTTTTTTTTTTTATGATCAAAAACAACCCCCTGCCCGAGCAAACAAACACACACAAAAGCAGAAAGGGTCTTGCTCAGCAGCAGCATGGATGTCTTGGCTAGTTATAGTATATTCCAGGAACTCCAGCTTGTCCACGACACCGGCTACTTCTCAGCTTTGCCATCCTTGGAGGAAAACTGGCAGCAGGTGAATCATTTAAATTACTCCTGTAAATCTCTTAAGCGCAGACAGGCGATGCATTGGGGCTGCGTTTCTGACTTTATTTTATTTTTGTTCTTTAATTCAGGGTCGGGTGTTTTTTTGTGTGCTTTTTTTCTTTTTTTTTTTTTCTTTTTTTTTTTTCCGCATGGGTAGACCTTTAAATCTCTGTATTTTTCACCATGACAAACTGAGCAGTCCATTCAAATCTGTCTGCCTTCAGTCCTTTCTGAGCACACCCGGCAGCACCTGAGATCCGGTGGCATTCTTTAGGGTTTTGGTTTTATGATGATTACTATTTTTATTTTATTTTTGAGCTTAGATTTTTTTGTTGTTGTTGTTCCTTTAAACACGGCTGATCACTTCCAGCCAGTGCTGACAACTGGCAGCTGGTGGAAACGGAATAGATCATTCTTATTTTCAGGTAATTAGTGGATGTCAATAAAAATTGTAGTTTAAATCAGAGATGGGGGGTGGGCAGGTGGGTAGAAGCACTACCAAAAGCTTTTAGGATAAATTTTGTAACTAGGGAGCTAACTTATTTTTCATTATTTTTTTTTTCCTTTTTTTTTTCTTTTTTCTTTTTCTTAGAAGATGGGGAGAAGCAGACACTACTTGCTGTATCTTGGAACAATGACGCCTTAGGCTGGTTCCAGTAAACCAGTGTGTTTTGAGGCACCGTAGGTTTAATATGCAGACAGAATTAGGGTACTTTTAAAGATGGAAATCGATTATTTTTAATACATTAAAATGATGGCTGGTGTCATGAATAGATAAGGCCAAGGAGAAGGGTAGGTTACAGAGAAAAGAGTTGTATAAAATGAACTTAGGAGCCCAAATGCATAGATCTATAAATAGTTATCAGCTGGGGTGCTGAAGGAAAAGGAAAGACAGGATTCCTCTTTTTGGCAGGACATTGTGAGACAATCCTGTTTCTTGATGTGATTTTCTGGCAGAGGTGATACGCCAAGCAAAATTCTGGAAACTAGTCTCTCTTTAAAAGAAAAAAAATAATAATCCACTGGTGTGTAGGAATAGTGGAGCGTGGCTGGGATGACATGTGCTAGTGCAGCGTGCAGACCTGTGGCAGTATCGGTATAAGAATAACGACCCACTGGATTTCATCTTCCCAGCACTCACCTTCATCTTGGCTAGTGTAAGGGTAGCGTGTGTTAGGTTTTCAGTAAGTGATAGCTTGGAATGTTCATTTAATTTTTCCTTAGATTAGAAGTGTGTGTGGGGAGAAATGTGGATGGAAAGGCTTCAGGGAAGTGCTTGGGCTGTAGCTTGGTCATCCAGCTGGACTGGGGCTGGATCTTTAAAGGTTTACCCTAGCAAAACTGTTTTGGCTTCGGCTTTGTGTGGGTCTGTGCACAGACAGGAGAGGTTTATTGACAGCTACAATGCGAACGCATCCAGGTTTTAATTTGCAAAATGACCGATCCAACTTTGCTTTATCCTCTGAAGAGGAGGAGAAGGTTTTTGTTATTAATAATCAGCTCGCACGTCCATGATGGTCACATCTGCTTTCCTTTTGTGTTTTTAACATGCTAACTAAACTGAAGAGGTTAATATAATTTCATTAAAAAACGTAATTTCATAGCATCGTTGTTGTTGGGTCAGTTGCATATTAGTTACGTATTAATAACAGTCCAGACAGTCCAAAGCGAGATAATCTGTTGACATAGCCAGCATGCTTCAGGCAGTTCTGTGTGTGATACTGTCTCCTGCTGCCGTCTTTATGCGTGGAAGAGCAGCAGTTTGCTTTATACAGTACAATGTACCTACTCAAGCTTACTGTTACTATTGCGAAATTTAAACATAAACTCTCCTGGTTAAACCCTGCTGATTCCCCACGTATGTTTGAAAACAGAAGTTGAAAATAGTATATTACATTTTCCCTTATTTCCTCTTAAATTCTCCAGCCAGTGCTTGATTTTTCATAAGACATCCTGTATTTACAGTTTGTTTTTATTCCCCTGTTGCTGCCTGGATTCTCCTTGCAAACAACAGGGAGCAAAACTGATATATCAGTTGTGGAAGCAGCTGAAGCTGGCTGTACGGAGCATGCTGTCACTCAGGCTTGGCAGACCCACTGACACAGAGACCCCAATTTTAATTCTTCTGAGTCACTTGCAAGTGTAGCCAGGTCTTGGGGATTTATTTATTTTAGGCAAACTGTAGCAACTTTGGGACAAGGGATGTGTGTGCATGTCTGTGTGTTCCTAAGGATAAACCTTTAGAAAGGTTGGGCTGCAGTCCAAGACCCTAGGGAAGAGAGCTGACAGGGCAGTGACTGATTCCTGCAGGAACTGTCAGGATAGGGAAGCAGCAGCTTTAATTTTGAGTGGGAACACTTGACTGGTCTTGCCTCTACTCCCATGAAAAGCTCTGGTGTCACAGCTGAGCTCCACAGAGCAGGGGTGCTTCTCCCAGCAGGAAAGCAGAGCTGTGGGAGATTACTTCAGTCTCTTAAAAAGGGGGAAGTAGTTGTGTGGATCAAGAGCAGGCTTCCTTACCATGTTGTGAGCTCCATTTGTTTTGTCGTTAGCACCTACTGATGCTGGGTGTGGAGAGGCTGGTCCTTGCCAGTTCGTGCTCCTAGAAATGGTGTCTACTATGATACCCTAAAAGATGCACTTGGAGCACACCTTGGGGTGAAAGTCTTGGCACAAGTCCTCTCTTCCTTCTCTCCTGATTCTGGACCACACTTCTGTAGCTGCCGGCTGAGGACTACATAGCTGGGGCAGTTGCCTCCTATTTCCGATTGTGAAACACCCATCACTCCTGGAGGGCAGGCAGGTTGCTAAACGCATGCAGTCAGCTGATCCTCTCTCCCTTTTTTCCTTCACACTGCAGGAGAAATGTGAGCAAGTTTGGTATCTGTGCTTTTGACAATTAATATTGGAGTTGAATGAGAGCAACCCACCAATATGTACAAAACAAGCAGATTTTGTGTGGGAAGAGATTGTCATCTCTTGTGTAGGTTTCTTTTTTAGGAGGGAAAAATACAAACAAAAAACCTCCCCACTCCGCCCTGAACATAGTTTATGTTGTAAAAGTGGAAATACCTGAAATGGAAGCTGGAACTGAATCCATGATGTGTTTCATGTTATTTTAAAACACGTGTTGGGAAGGGAGGGCTTGGGTTTTAGGCAGCAAGAGCTCAGCTTCATTATGTCAGCTTTGGGTGCGCTCCTTCAGGCAAAACCACTTTTGAGGTCAGGAAGGTTTTTTTCTTGGAGTGGGGAGGTCGGGTTCTAATGAGTAATTCATAGGACAACTTCATCAGGAGAGAGAGGACTTTGTTTAGTCTTTGTTTAGCTTTGCCAGCAGCGTTGGGCTGCCACGGCGCTGAGATAGATTAAAGAAGAGGTGGGCTTTGTGGATTGGAAAAGGAGGCTTTTGCTGTACTCAGCTGGCTGGTATCTCAGCATCTGTGTGTTTCTGCCCGGCACTTCCTCCTAGCTGTGATTGAACCATCTTGGTTGCTCTCTGTCCCGGTGAGCTGACTCTACAGTTCAGGGTCAGGGTGGGGGGAGATTTCAGCACCTGCGTGGCTGCTGCGGTGCAGTGGGAGGACCTCTGGCCACATGCAGTTGGTTGGGGGTAGCTGTCTGATGTGGCATCCCCGAGATTGGAACCAGACTGCTGGGAGAGCCAGCACGAGGCTGAAGAGTGCCTCCTTACTCTGCAGAGGAAGGAAGTGGGTAGGAGGCTGCTTTTGAAGGAGGCGACTGTGAGGAGCGTAACTCGTGCAGCTGCACGTGGTCTCACTCTCAGTGTGTCAGGCTGCAAAGAGGGGGAGAGCAATGCTGAGAACTGGGAAGGGCTGGCT
This sequence comes from Thinocorus orbignyianus, assembly GCA_013400375.1. Taxonomy (NCBI): domain Eukaryota; kingdom Metazoa; phylum Chordata; class Aves; order Ciconiiformes; family Thinocoridae; genus Thinocorus; species Thinocorus orbignyianus. Next base: position 846,515 of record VXBW01000609.1, on the reverse strand, counting down.
GTGGGATTTCAGTCTGTTCTTCTTGCTGGGCCTTCTCAATGTCATTTGGGGGGTCATTAAAAGAGTAGTGTGCAGAAGATATCTTTTGTAGTCAGATGTGTCTCTTCCTAGGGGTAACATTTCAAACCACCCCTGTTATCCTTCTCTGTAGGCCCCTTGGAGGGCTCGATTCACCATCCTTTTGTGGAGAAGGGATCTGATCAGGAGATATTTTGGGTCTCTCTTTATATTCTGTGTTAGCCATAGGGCAGCCTCCAGCATGACAATTCCTGTAATGTCAGGGCAGAGGAGCACAGAGAGCAGGTAGATGCACAGGGTCACCATGTGTGTAGCTGATGCAGGTATATAAAATCAGCAGGACTTTGGTGCCAAACCCTGGTTTATTCTAAAAGAGCTGGCCTTTCACACATGTGTCATCAGACAGAACAGGTCTAATTGGCTGGCAGAAGTGGAAATAGCGTTATATCGTTTGCCCGATAACCATTGTCCGATAACATTTCCTCTTGCCTTGGTTGACCCTGTTGCTCTCAGCTGCAGCAGCAAACAATGATCCTTCCAAGAGAGATGCATGTTTCCTGTAAAACATAGGATCAAGGGAAGCCTTTGTTTCACTCTTGACTCTGTCGTAGAGCCTTCTTTGCATATTTTTAGTCAAGTCTACAAGCCTAAGTTTCTCCCTTTCTGAAGTGACTGATGACAACGATGCTAAGGCGCAGTCTTTGCGGGGCCGGGGGGTTGAGTTTTGACCCATTCTGGCAAAGGGCTTTGAGATCCCTGTGCTGTGTGAGAGCAGAGAATCCCAAGGTGACTAATCTAGCGGAACTCTTACATCTTAATGCTGACTTCTGTTTGGCAGATAGGGTCATTTTCAGGCTTATAGGAAAAATTTCCACTGCTACTGGAAATGAATAAATCACACCGGAGAACATTCCCACCTCCACATCATCTCCATTGTTCTAGTTTAATGGCATAGTTGGCCACTACATAAACTAAACCATCTCTTTTAATATTGCTATTTCATCTTGGTTCCAGTCACAGTGTAACACATTTCTTAAGTGCTTATAGTACATCATACCTCTTGAGAATAACTTGCAGAAATGGTTGACTTCCAAGAACAGCCACGTGTGTAATGCAGTGTATTTCAGACTCTGAGCACTGGTCCATTTACACTTGCAGGCTTTCTGCTCGCTCCTTGTGCTGAAAGCATGATCCTGTCACCTTACAGAAGGAGAGGGAGAAAGAGAGGAAAGGCAAACTGGAAATGGCTGTCTCTATTGTTTCATGATTCCTTAATTACAGAGTCTGTTGTTGTAAGTAATTATTTATTGGCATTATGAAAGTGTAGAGCCCCACAATCCCTGTTACATGGCTTAAATACCTGGTTATGTGTGTGACTTGTGTCAAGCGATTTTTGAAATGAGGTAAATACTTTTTAAGCAATGCTCAGTCATAATGTGGGTACTCAACTAGAAAATATTTTCTGTTATTTGTTTGGGACACTTCAACCTCCCTTCCCCTGAGATCATGCGTTTCTATGTGTCTATTGATTAGACAATGCATAGGTTAGAGTAGGCTACATAAAAATAATGATATATAGCTAGTCTGCAATGTGGTACTTCCATGTGGAAATGGCAGAAAGTCTTGAATTCCAGGCAGTAATTTTACACTTGAGCTCTCCAGGGTGAAGGCAAATAGTATCTTCTGGATATTGTTGTATTTTTTGAGGCTTTGTCAAACAGGTCTCCACTGAGAAACGTCCAGTGTATTGCTGCTTCATTCTGCTTTGGGAAATGTTATAGGGAAGTCAGAAGGAAGTTGATTCTATTTGTAGCTGTGTATGAACAACCTCGATTGCAGTTGTCCTTATAAAACAAAGGAGTTTTACTTACTCTGAGCAGCATCAGTGTTCAGTACATTAAGCAATGGGGTAATAGTATACCTTGTCTCCTATCAGGTTTGTGACATTCTGTAGAGGAGAAAAAAATAGATTTTTGATCACCACACTGGAAACCTCATAAAAAGTTATTCACAGGCATATTGGTGGCAGTTTTCCTTCTTGATGGTAAACTTGAATTCTGGAGAATTAATAAAGGTGTTTTCAAGAATGGTGCTGAGTCCCTCTTACTTTGCTTTCTGTTTTGCTGGACTCTGAAGTGCCTCCTGCCCATTCTCTTATGTGTTTCTCTACAAAGCCCTCACAGCATCCAAACTCCCAGCAGTGCTCAGGAGACAGGAGTGCCATTTTTGTGGTGTCTTCCAGGCTCAAGTTGCAGGAATTACTTACCTGATTGCCAAATTTCCTCTCCCTACAGTTTCTCTTTGTGCTGTGGGTGTTTCTGCCTTGGTCCAAAGGAGTTTGGATTCACTTGAACTGCAGGGTTCAACTGATTCTGTAGCAAACAAACAAAACTGCCAGCAAAAGAGCCTCCCCTCCTCCTGAATTTTCCTGGGTAGAGAACAGGTTTGCACTGTAGATGTTACACAGGTATATTCCCCAGCCCAGTGCTGTTGTATTTGAGCCTGTCTCAGTTTTCCTTCACTAGCTTAGTCTTGATGAGCACTACATGTGTTTTGATTGTGTGAGTTTCGTGCTCTCTTGGCTGTGTCTCCTTCCCAGCATTGCCACTTTGAGTTAAAAAATTACGGGTTGGATTCCCAAAATGCCAAGATTGTCTTTAAAGTCACAGACTTTTTATTTTTTAATTTTATGTTCTTTTTATTTCCTTCTGAGCCACTGAACATTTGTTTTATTGTCTTTTATTCTCAAAAATAAAAAAGCTGGGATTTCCAACAGTTACTTGATTCCAGCAGCATTAAGAAAATGCCACTATTGTGGCATTTTGAGAGCTGGCAGTACAGAGGTAGGTGTGTATGTCAGAAATAGCTCTCCTGTCGCTGTGTTCACCAGGCTGGATTTGCTGTCTCTGCTCTGGCAGCAGCTGGCAAGGAAGGCTGCCCAGTTGTTAGGAGGTCTGTAAGAGCAGGGTTCATCTCTCATTTCCCTTCTTAGAAGAAATCATTTCAGCCTTTATGCTAAAAGATAGTTGGACATCTTGGATTTCATCAGGACACCAGTTTGCCTCTCAGTTCTTCAGCTGGAGGATGAGTTGGCAGCTCTTTCGTTCTCACAGGGCTGCGGTGAGGATTCATGTTGGGGGTTTGCCGTGCTCGGGCACAGGGGCTGGGGCAGGATGGGGTTGTGCCAGGCTGAGGGGAGCCGGGCCCCAAGCCCCTCCGAAGCTGGAGGCTGGAATCCTGCCACGGCAGCCGGCAGGTGCTGAAAGCGCAGGACAGCTCCTGCGCAGGGAGCCCTCAGCGGGGTGCAGTGTTGCCTCTCCCAAAAACTGAAAAAAGGGTCTGAAAGGTAAGCTTAAATCCCCCTTCCCAGAGGTTTGTGTTGTCGTTGAGACAACCTGTGCACAACACTGATTTGACCTCTAGATCTTTAAAAGGTGTTAGGTGTAGGGAGCTTGGACAGGAAGGCATTAATTATTTTTTTTTTCAAAAGGTTTGCCATATCAGCTGTGATATATAAGCTGCTCTGGTGTTCTTGATCCTTTTAAAGCAGGTACCTGCCCTCTCCCTGTTCTTACACGTGAAGTATACTTTCCAGTCCAGAGCATTTCCGCTCAGTGCAACTGTGTATTCATTATTGTTTGGAGAGCTGTTAAGATGCATGTGGTATACTTTACAACGTACGCTAAAGAGTCTGAGTCATTTATGCACAGATTGAGTATTAATATTTGCTGAAGGTCCAGCAGGCGTACTCGTTCAAGTGCCATAACAGTTTTGAACATGATGCTTGTAGGCTGTCTCTCACGTGTCCTAATCCTCTTGGTTATTTCCCAGCATTGTGGACCCAAGTGCAAACCTGGCATTTTAAATCATATGTGGGGGTCAACAGCTGCTACTCTGCGAGGGATAGAGAAGTAGGTAGTGACACAGTGACACAGGCGAGCCTGGGAGACAGTGTGATTGATGCAGAGGGTTGCGAAGGAGAAGGACGCTGGCTTATGAGAGGCTTTTCTGAGACATTCCAATTAGTGTCCTGATTTACAAATACTGCCCTTAAACGTGTAGCCTCCCAAGGTCTGTTTTAAAGGGACACTGGCATAAGGCAGACGTTTGACCATGATGGACGTTTGTAAATGAGCATGTTCTGACAGAGGCAATGTTCAGAGGAAGCGTGTCCATCTATATAATTAAAAGAACCCTGGAAGTGGGGTTTGTGTTTTTTGGACAGGATTGCCTTGCCCACCTACTGCCTTTGCAGCTCTCATGCTGCTGCATTCTTCCTGTGTAACTGAAGTGAAGGGACTGGAAATCAAAGAGAAAATGACTGTTTGGATTGTGCAGTGAGGAAAAACGCATGCGGCACGGCAAGTAAATTAGATTTTAAAAATGCTTTCACTACTAATAGGCTACTCTGCCATTAGGCATTTGGTTTTAATCCTGACTCTGGAGTGGCCAAAGTTCATTTTCAAGCATGAGGAAAGTTATTGGGTTTGTAAATGTTTGCAATTTCTGCTGACTTGTCTTCACTCCAGCCCAGGAGGGGAATCAGCATTGTGCTGAATTGCTTTGTGCTGGTGGGGGTGAAGTAGAGGACTGCCTTTAATCGTCTGCCTTTATTCTCCACCAGGGCTGTATGGAAAACAAAGCTTCCAGCGAGCAAAGGCCATGGTGAAAAATGTTCAGTGGGTGGAAGGGTAGAAGGGGTGAGAGGTGCTCCTCTCGGCTTGCTTTTTACGCCCAAAACGGACACTGGCCATATCACAGCACTTAGCTGTGATTTTAGAGACCCACATTACATCTTGCTCCCCGCAAGATCACATCTTGCACATGTGAAATTTGAACAGATGATGTGGTGGCTCAAAAACCGCGTATTCCAATAAAACGCTTTAGACTGGACAACCATTTCTAGAAGTTTTCCTGAGGGCCTAGCCCTGTGTGCGGTGTGAGACACTTGGTTTGGCTAGCATTTTCAGGTTTTTTGTTAATTCTAGCCTTCTTGTTCAGGGCTTGTGCCCCAAAACTCTGTTTGTTTTTCCCAGCTATTAGCAATTTGGCTAGTAAAAGGTATCCAGAATCTGTATCTTGTGACTCTCTTGCATCTTTTGAGAACTGCAGCCACAACACTACGGGATGCTGTAAGCAATGTCAAGTTACTTCTGGTCTCTGACCTGGACACCTGCTCTCCCTTCCTCTGGGCGAGGTTCTGGCAGTGTGTTGCTGCATGAGATGCAAAAGAGTGGTGCAGTTGTATGTTTTCCTCCACTCCTTGCAACTGATGGTCACTCTTCTCTCTCCTCTGCTCGGCTGCTGTTGTCAAGGTGCTGTGCCAGTTTGTAGGTGAGGAGTCTGTGCACTCACACTCCCTTGGCACCTCTGGCTTACTGCTGGGTCTGAGGTGCTCCACATCCCAGGGTGCAGGGTGAGGTGAGCGGCTCAGGGGCTTCGTTCTTTTCCTGTGGCTGCATAGCAGTTTGAAGGGTGCCAGCCCTGCAGAGCTTGCTGCCAGCTTTGAACTGGTGAGAAGTATTAAATAATCCTCGTTTGGCGGTTGTTTTTTTCTTTTCTTTCTTTTGGCTTCCCCTGTCAGCCTAGAAAATTTATGCTGTTCTGAAGAAAACATTCCGCTCATCTGCAACCTACTAGAACTGCTGTGTGAGTGATTAAGTATGGAAAGGAAGGGAGACGAAAGATGGGAGCTGGTGTTTCATATGGAAAGCATCAGCCCAGAAGTGGCTTTGTTTCTGACACGTGGACAGTGCAGAGGCTGCGTTTGCTGCTCAATGGAAAATCTGTGCTGGTTAAAAAAAAATTCCTCATTAATGACTGGATCAGATAAGGAGAGACTTTGGTGTCTCTTGCTTTTATTATTAAATTTGTCTACATTTTAAAATAATGAAGTAGAAGCAAAGGGCACTGGACTGACTTGATTTGAGAATGCAGATTATTGGGCAAAAAAGCTCTTTTCTGTTTCCATCTGATGCTGCTGTCCTAGTTCATTCTGGTGGTGTCAGAGCCCTCCCCCGGCTGTTCATAAGCTGTGCCAGCACCTCAGAGTGGCTGTGAACATCTGAAGGTTGCTGTACATCAGATTCTTAGCAAGGTACATGCTCCTTCTGTTTGTTTTTTGGTTTCTGGTCTTTCAGGATAGTGTGAAGTCATGTTTGTAGCCTTTTCTGCACAGTGAAGGAAACCAGGAGCTTGGTTTTGGTCCTGAGAAACCTGATTCTGGTATAACCAGAAGCCTCTGAGAGTTGTGGCTGTAAGAAACATGTTAGGGTTGCAGTCAAATAGTGAGAGTCAAGGGTATTTCTGTCTGATCAGACCATGTACAGGTGAAGGAAGCACACATGGTTTTGGAGGCTTCCAGTATCTTGGAGGTAGAGACAGACTGCTGTAAGGGCTGATGTGACCTGGTGAAAGAGATTGTAAGGTGCTTCTCTTGGAGGTTTGAGAATATCAGGTTAAATGGATGCCACCTGGGGTGGCTTCCAACTGTCTACTGCAGGAAAACAGCATAGGTTTCTTTCATTGGAACATCCCTTCACCCTCCTGTGATTTTAAAGTTAAAAGAAAGATTGTAGTGTACAACGTTTGAAAACAGTAGGGCCTGATTTAATCTGTGGTTTTTTTCTAGAGGGAATGAGTCTTTTGGTGTTTGATTGTATCATTAAGGTCGGGAGACGCTTTGCCGCTTCCACCACTGATTACAGGATGAAACCTTACAGACACTTGCTTAAATCTCTTTCTCCAGTGCTGCTCTGGATGAAAATGTTTGTTTAAATCAGTGCTTCAGGAGCCAGGGTGATTTTGGGGTTAAAGAACGTAACGCGTGGGTTCTCACTCTGCTCAGTTCACATGCCTCCAGGACAGCCTGGTCCCATAGCACCACACTGTACTTCTGGGTTGGCTGCAAAGTTCGTGCTCTCTCTACAGGCAGTCCTGATTTTCTGCTCACTCAAGACAGTTTTGTGTTTTCTGAGAGTGACTCCTTTATTAATCTTTCCTGAATGTTAGCAAATGAGTTTCAGGGTACCCAGTTTAAATACTCTTTACTGAGTGTGCCAAGCTTGTCTTGGGCTTTCTGAGCTTTGGTGCTTTATGTAAAACATTAATAGGCCCCAGTTGTTTGAGGGAGAACCGAAGAATGCCAGTGAAGAGTTACTTTCTGGTGTGAAGGACTTTGTAAACTGGTGACTTCCCAACATAGTTTCTCAGTGCTGAGAAGAATACCAGTAGGTGCACCAGTCCTACAAAGGCTGCATTGGGATTTCTTTTTCTGACACCAGAAATTCGTATTACAAGAACACATTTGAGGGAGAGCAGTGGAAGCAAGGCATGGGTTGTGTCTTACTCCCAAGTACCTCCAGTACATGTGACTTTCCGAAAACGCTGAGTATCTATCTTCCAAATCTTGGGTGCCTGTCAGGCTTGACACTTGAGTGCATATCCTACGTTGAAGACTCATTCTCACTGGGGTGGGCTCACATGGAGTGTCTTCATGCAGTGAGAATTATACCAGCTGCAGGGCCTGGTAATTCAGTCAGTGCTTTGTTTGAGCAAGCTGCATCTCTGTGGTATAAGATGGGCATTTCTGTCTCCTTTCCATTTCTTTGTTTAAGTAGGAAAGGTCAAGGAAACCTTTGACATTCAGTTCTGAATGCTTTTTATTTTTGTATATTGGAAGAATAGTACCCATATCACGTTGGGGATTTCACATCAGTCAGTGAGTCAGATCCTGGGCTGATGCAAACTGATGCAGATCTGCCAAAGTCACAGTGGTGATACATGGATTTACGCTGGCCCAGTGTCCACAAAGTCATTTGACACCTTGCAGGAGAATGGTCTATACAAATCCCAGGTCTTGTCAGGATGCAGAATAAGTATCAGGATGTGGGCAAAAAACAGCGCACCCATTTTAATGATTTGAATAAAACAATATTGCTGCTCTATGGGTCTCATAAATGTATTTCCACTGGTGTCAGGGGGAGGAGATATTCTCAAGTGTTGTAACAAGAGAGTACATTTTTTAAAATGTTGCACAATAGGCCACTAAGTTGTACTCTAGCTATATTGGTTTATTTCAGTTTTATAGTGAGCATGGCCTGAGGCATCCTATAAATACCATTTCTCCCCTCACCTTTAGCTAATAAATAATGGAAACTGTACTGGAAAGAAATTTGCTTTCCATGAAAGAGTGGGAGGTCCCGAGCTACCTCTATAAAACAAAGGATGTGGCATGATTTGTTTCCTTTGATTTTTTTTTAAATGAAGAAAATGTGAGGGTGAGGAGGAAAAAGATGTTTCGAAGTGCTAAATGTGCTCCCCCCAATACTGCAAGGTAGGATGATGTCTGGTGTGGGCATTGCTTCCCCCAGGACAGTAGTACCCATCTGTGTAAATGAAGACAGATGACAGAGGTTTCTGAACAGTCTTGGTGCAGAGGAAGAAGGAAGGATCCCACTCTGATTTACCCTTGGGTTTTCATATTCAGAAGCAGAAACTAACCTGAAAGGGGGTGTAAAATAGTGTCTAAAGGAGCCCTTTGTGTAATTCAGTGGGCTGTGTTGTCCAGGGGTCAGACTAAATGGCCCTTTTTGACCTTAAAATTCTCTTCTGTAAGTTTGTTCTCTTCAAGACTATTTTGCCCTATTTTAATGATGTCAAAAGCTGTACTGTAAATGTGAGTCATGGAGGGTCCCTGCATGTGCACATACAGGTGGCCAGACATGTTTGACTTCAAGAATCCATCACACATGTACCATGTCAGGTTGAAAATGTGTCTGTCTCAGGAGAGACCAGGTTTGTGGAGTTGGGGGCTTCCTCTTGTGCTGACTAGAATCAAAAGTGAGCCAATGTCACGTCACGTCACGTCACAGAGAGGGTGTGTGGCTCCATTCTTGACTGCAGTTTGGCCTCTAAGGTTAGAGACGGGTCAAGGAAGACCTTGTGTTGAGCAACGGGGGTCTGCTGGCTAATTTTGGAGGCAAGTGAGGTTCAAGAGCAGGGTGCGCATTATGAGAAGGCATTTTCAGGCACTGCCTTCATCCAGCAACAGTAAACTGTGCGTATAAGCACATCTGGTCCAGAAACAGAAAAGCTTGGCAATCAGCCCTGTTAAATCATTAAATTCTTCTGCCCAGGTACTGTTTCTTATTGTATGCCTCAGTGGTGCTTTCCAGTCTCATTTGAAATCTACCTAGAGTGAGGCTCTGCGTTCCTTGGAAGTATGTAATAAAAACTAATCTAGGGGAGGAATGTCTGACAACCTGTTCTCTCTCTTCCTGGGTCTAATTCCTCCCCCTACCATATTTTGTCTCTTCTTCATGAGCAAGTTCATTGCTTTGTTTGAGTTCACTTGTTCATAGCTGCACAGTCAGTGACAGTTTTCTCCATCTTTGACTATATTAACTCTTTCAAGGATTTTTATCTGAGTGTGAAATGAGACCCTTGCTCATTGACTCAAGATTATAATGCTGACTGTGGAACATACATGATAAATAGTAATGAATGTGCATGTCCCTTCCAGTTTTGTCATACTTTCCATCTCTGTTGCTTCCAATTTTTCCGTATATCAGATGCTAAGGGTGTTATATTGGTCCTCTCTGTTTCTTATCTGTTCTAGGTCTCTTTTCAGCCTTACTGAATCTCTGCTTTCTATTGAGTGTGCACGTTGTGTTGCTGTTTCTTCCATAAATGCATTAATTTGTCTTTTTCCAAACTCAATCTCAAGGATTTATTTCCTGTCCCTGTGTGGGTTTCTTTATATACTGCCTCTCTCTGCTGGCATCACAGAAAATTTCATCCTTAAGCCATTTTCCCTGCTTTTCTTCACAATGAAAGCTTTTTATCAGTTTCCTTAGTTTTCTGATTTGTTTTTATTAAGCATGTTTTTCTAGTGAGGGCCCTGATCCATCAAAGTAAATGGGAACAAAAAAATGATGCCAAATTTTTGTTTGTTTGTTTAATGAAACGGATCAGACTTTAAACAGGGTGGAGTCAAATCAGTGCTGCTGATTTGACTTGATGGTAACTGGTTCCGAGTGATGGCTATTGACAGTGAGTCATTGAAGGTATCAGCATTTTGAAGAGCCTAAAAACACAAATATAACCATGGAGTTGAAAATCACATGGCAGGGTTGCTGGGAGTTGCTGCCCTTTTTTGGGAAATAGTATCTGTAGGCTGGTTACTTAGTTGAAAACCACTGTTTTTGTGGTTGATGGGTGTGAGGTGGGTGTTTAAACTGCGTGAGGGTTAAAGGGTAAAGGCCCCATGAATTTCAGTGCCCACCCAGCATATGTCCCCTTCCTTTCAGCAAAGGGAACTGCTCTGATATGTGCAAGGAGCAGGCCTGCCCGAAATGTGGTAGGGTCAGTAGCAGCATCCCAGCACTGTCTCTCTGGAGGGTCCCTTACCACCCACTGGGGTGGGTGGCTGTGGTGGCTTCAGGCAGGGTGATTGCCTGCTACCCTGGCCCCGCTATCTTAAAGGAGGATTTGCCAAGGTGGTTAGCATAAGGCAGAGGAGCTTGCCTGAGCTGTGGGAGAGCATTAGCCACTTTGGACTGCAAGGCACTCTTTAGTTGGCTTGGTATGTGACCCTGGGCTCTGGACCTTCCTGCTGTGTTTGTCTGCTGTGCTGCTTTTAACCATCTCCACTCCTCTGAGCCTACTTGGGCTGCTTGCGTGGCAAAGAAATACTTTCCTGGTGTTTCAGAAGATGGGTTGTTTCCTTTCCTTCCTGTGCAGGAGGAAAGCTACTTGCCCCATAAAGGTTCTGCTGGGGTTATAACAAAACAGTGCAGCCTTGCCAGGTAGCAATGAGGTGCACAGCTGGGTGGTGGGGCTGTGCTAAGTTTTGCTTGGTTCTGCCTCTGTGAAAACTTCTCACAGGAACTGTCATCTTTCTCTCTTTTTCTCAGCATGCTCTTCGGCTGTGGAGATCCCTGAGGGGTTTCTGTGTGGAACTTAAGGACTGTGAAGAAACAGATCTTAAGCCATGTGCTAGTGCTAGTGGTCCTGGAGACCAGCATCTAAAATGCTAAACATTTTATCAGAAATTAAGGAGTGAAAACAAAGAAGGGAGTTGCTACAATGAGGCATCACGTGGCACCATCCTTATAACTTGATGATGTGGTTGTGCTGGTCTATATCCTGGGGTTTCTTCCATCTAATGACTTCCTGGAAGAGTTAAAAGAGAGGGGTATGCAGAAAATCCACTGTCCACCCAGTTGCTAATCAGTACAAAAGTCAAAGCTCAGAAATAAAATAAACAAGAAAATTGTGGGAAAGCCGTGCTGTCTCTTCCTACCTCTATTTCAGTACCAGGGACTGTGCTGCCAAATTTGTACATTCTGGAGCAGCAAAAATCCTTAGTACCCCGTTAAATCAGAGAACCTGATACCTACAGACCTAGAGGCATAACTTGCAAGTTGCCTTTCTGCAGCTCAAATTTTTCAAGAGCAATGACAAAGCGATTTCAGCAGAGAAAAATTTCATCTATCTTTCATCCAAGACCCAGAAGTTTAGAGCATTCAGATGTCTATTTGATTTGATGGTTGGGCTTTGAACAGATAAGATACTTCCCAGCCATTGCCCTTAGAGAGTAGGGAAGCAGTAGCATGCCCATTTTACAGGCTGGGAAACTGGGACACCCAAGTGCTCAGTTGTTGGAGAAGGAAGTCAAGAGCAGAGCTTGAAAAGGATACCAGCTCCCTGATCTCCATTTTAATTACATTTTTTTCTGCAATTGTCTTCCCTGGCAGTTTAACTGGTGGAATGTGGTCTAGCAGAGGAAGTTTTGGCTGCAAACTTGACAGGAGTACTTTTCTGGGCCAGGTCCTTGCTTAGTGTAAATTAAGATGACTCCACTAGCTACAATTACAGCACTAGTGATTTACTCCTCCTTCTGAGAATCTGGCCCTGGTTTACAGACAGTGGGCAGTGTCATATAATTTGTTCTTTTTAATTTTAGTCTGTCTAGACACTTTTGCAGCACCCCTTTCCAGGGGGACTTTGTGCCAGCAGCTCTGGAGCAGTACCACACTTCTTTGGTGTGAAAGACTTAGCAGACACAGTGTGGAGGTGGCCTGGTGTGTTCAAACTTAGCATTTCACCTCCCTGATGACAGGTTTGGCTTTTAGTTGTGATGGTTTTTCATGGAAGGGTGGCAGAGGGGATTCATGGCAGGATTTCTTTCCTATGGAGGGAGGGAATCTGTCATTTTCCTTGGTTTTGACAATGTGGTGTTCCAGCTGAGTGCTAGAGAAGGATGGCTGGTGCCGATGCAGCATTTCTTTGGTAGTTTTTGTTTCCTCTCTCTGGAAATGACACACCTCTCTCTGTGGGTAAGAAGGTCTTTCTCCTGGATTTGAAGGCCAGTTGTGGGTCTTGTGTTTATTACTACAGTCTTTCCTCCCATGCCATCAGTATTTACCACTCAGCCTTTAGCTTTTCTGCTACATTTTCTTCCATGCTATGTCACCTAACGTAGGCATCATACCTCTCTAGCCTCCTTCAAACTCATCATGAGGCACATAGAAGACTTGATTTTTACAAAATCCTCAGATTTGCTGGCTGTGGTTAAGCAGGTGGTTAGCTAGGACTGTTTTTCTTCCTCTTCCATTCTCTTGCTGATTCCGGAGTTACTCACCAGGATTGTCTGTAACTGTGTTTGTCAAGAGCCAGACACAGAAAGGCTGTGACTCTGGCTGGGGCTCAGGAGCAGCGGTGATATATGCCCTTTTACTAACATCACTTCTGCTTGAATCTGAATGCACTTAACACCTAATCCTCCTAATCATTTTACAAAATTTGCTGATGATAAAGTCCTGCCTTCTGTTGTTAACCACCTTCGTTTATGTGTCTGTACCCAGCCCTCAAAAGGTAGAGTCTGCATGGCTGCAGAAAAAAGCCTGGAGATAGGGATCCTAATGCCATTAAAAACAAAATTTCTTTTTGAGAAAACCATGAAGCACACACTGTTTCTGGGATTCCACCTGAGCTTAATCAATACTAATGAAGCAGAGCTCTCCCAAAAAAGCAGCTTGCATGAAATGGGTAAGAGATTCTTTGTGCAATCTTAATGATTTTGAGAGAGACGTTTTCCCTTGTGAATTGCTGTAGGAGTTTGCACCCCTTCCCCCACACTCAGCAGAGGCAAGAACATATGACTATCCTCATGTAAGGTAGTGCAGTGTTAATAATGCTGCTGTATTGATCAAATTGGTCTGCTTTGTCACCAGGGACATCTGGGAGGATTTATTCTGACTCTGAAGGCTGTGCTTCCTTAAGTGCATTTTCCAGTCCTTTCAGTAGGCAAAGGGTGTGTCTTAGACTGCAGGAGCCATGCTTTCAAAAGATTTCACGGTGTCCCAACCATCCGCTGCCTCTATCGTTTCAGCTCTCAGGGCTCTCACCTCATTCCCACTCAGAGCTGGATGTGTTTCAAGTTCAAAAACGCGTTGCAGTGAGATGCAGTTGTTTGCCCTTGGAGAGTGCCTGGAGGAGCAGCCGCTGGCTGCTGGAATGTGGATAAACACAGGGTGACGGGAACAGGAGAGGCTTCCTCTTTGCTTAGAAAGTGAGCAAAACATTGGTAAGAAAGCAGCATAGAAGGAAAAACATGTGCGGGGTGGTTTTGTTCCCCCACCTCCCCGCCCAGGCTGATGTTCATGACCTTGTTATAAGATCAGTCTGCTTCAGAGACTGCACGTGGTCATTTTTAAGTGTACAGAGAAACCGAATGTGGCTTTTATTTTTCCATCTGATGAATTGCCAATTGCAGGTTTTACTTACAGAATGCTCTGAGTAGTCTGAGGAGAACACAATCACCTTGATATTATATTTATGAGTAAAAATGGTATGAAGCAAAGAAAGCTCTTAGCTCGCATGTAAAGAAGACTTTTAATGCAGTTTTTGCTTCCAGGAATGCACTGTTACTCGTGGTGGGACAGGGACACATCAGCAGGGTTGACAGGAGAACTGAAATGTTTAGGGTCACTCGGGGGCTCATAGGGGCAATTTGACATCATGCTTCTTTGACAGGTGTCATGATCTCGCTGCTGGGTAGTGACAGGAGATTTGCAGAGCTGGGAAGGGGTAGAGGCATTTGAAATGGAGGAAAACCTCTGAACCTTGCTCTGGTGATGGTGAGAGCATCCCTGGGGTGCCCTTAACAGAGCCCATGTGTTCAGAAGTGCTGCATTGTCTTCTGCAGGGACTCAGTGTGGCAACTGAATCACGAGTCATGCCTGGAAAATTGTGTCCTGAACGTGTAAGGCTGCCAATAGTGCTGGCTATAGCTAAAGCAGCATGCTTTGAGTGCATTTCTCTCCCTTTGAGTCCCAGTTTGTGGACTGCTGGGAATGAAACAGCCCTGGCCACCACAAGGCATTTTGGATTTCGCTTCAGCTCTGTATCATGCAACTGCTTGGGAAGCACAACTGCTTGGGAAGCGGAGCCGGCTGGAGGCAAAGCAGCATAGTGCTCCCAGGAATGTTCCCTGTGGAGCAGAGACTCAGCCTGTGGTCTCTTGTGTGGCTCCTCCTCTCCCAGCATAAAGGTTACCTTTGTATGTTTATAACCAAAATAAAATTGCAGCTCCTGAAACCTATAATTTGTACTTGGGGGAACATAATGTTTGTGTTTTGCTATTGCAGGGATTGTACCAAAGCACAGTGGCAGAGTTCTGGATGATAGCTGACAACACACTGCCTTTGGGGCTACTGAAAACAGTTTTAGTTAAGCAGTATCAATGATAAACAAAATGCCAGGGAGGATTGCCTGTACTGTGAGGAAGAGGACCCCTCTCCTGCAGCAGGAGAGGCTGTCCTTCCTCAGTTCCTGCTTTTCTTCTTCCCACAAACTGAGCCAAGAGAACCTGGCTGCTGTCGCCTAAGCTGTGACATTGGAGACTTCCATCCCATCTCAGAAAAGACAATAGAGGGAAGAAGTGGTATACGGCCAACCCACAAAGGCAATCTTATCTTGGGAGATGCCACAAAGGTTTAAATAGATGTGGAAAAGGGAAATTGGGGAAAATGGGACACTTAAGGTAAACTAACTACATTTTTTTAAATGTCTGAATTGGAAATACGCCATATAACGTGCCCGCTGTTGGGATTGTAATGACTACAATAAGTTTCCTCTTTTCCTTGTTGGTAAGTTGGGTTTTGATTTCTTTCTGGAGAGTGATGAGGGGCCACAGTTTGCTGCAGTGCACATCCAGTAGTGAGCTGGATCTGTCTGTGGCAGTTCAATGGCTAAGGCTGCAGTGCTGTGAATGTGCCATCTTCCAGTTCCTGTCATCATCATTGAGGTCTTTTCATCTCAGGAAAAGATACATTGTTGAGTTTCATTTTATTTACTCAAAGACAATACTTCAGGATGGGACTGGAAAGGTGAAGGCCTCACAGAGAGCCTCTCAGCAACATGGGTGAGGGCAGATGGGATGCTAAAAGCCTTGCCAGTAGAGACATGCCTTCATCTGGTATCATCTCCACAAGCTGGTGCCGAGTGTTGTGTTCGGTGATGTACCTCCCAATTAATTTTAGGGGGAAAGGTGCCAACATAAACTTGAGACAGGGTCTGGCAGTTTTGCACAGTATTCTCCAATGCATTTCCAGGGATATTTTGCCAGGAGAAAAGAAGGTTTAAGAGAGCATGAAAAAGGACAGTGACTTGCCTTGACTGTGAGGCTCCTGCCCAGGTAAAGAGTGTTGCTGAGTGTTGCAGCATGAAGAAACAAGGGATGGAGAGGGTGCTTGTAGGGAAGAAAAGCTGAAAAGAAGAGTCTCTCTGAGGTCCTGGAGCCAGACAGACTTCTGAGCAGGGCTCAAACAGGTCCTATCCCATTGTCCATCTTACGGAAGAGTAGAGTTTCTCCTAACATTTGTTTGTCCTGATGCTTTGTGACAGGGCCCAGCCTCTGCTTTTCACCACCCTGTTTAGAGTAACAGAGTACTGCTCTTTGGACCTTTCTGCATTGTAGATTTGTGAGGCTGTAGTACCCATACAGGGCATTTCTATGAAAACATGTCATGATGGCTTATCATGTAAGTCAGCTACTCTAACAAAAGAGGGTCTTGTGCATAGAAACATCTTGAATTAACCATGGTGGCTGCTTGGATGCTGGGAAGTCTCTGTATCTTCCAGGAATACCAAAACATCGCATTCCTTCTAGGCTATTTTCTGGCTGCTCTGCTATTAATAACTTTGTCCTGAAATAGCACTTTCATATTGCAGCATATTAAAATCCATAACAACTGGGTGGGTGTCCACAGTCAACAGGCCAAAGAAAGCGAGCCAGCACGAGAACTGTGGTTGTGTAAATTGGCTCATGAAGGTGTGCTGACTTTGAGCAGCTGGTGATCTGACCTGCTGAGCTCTCTCAAGTCGATCAGTGGCAGGGCTCTTGATGGGATCTCTGTTTCCCATGCCATGCTGCAGCCAGTAGCTGTACAGCCTGCTAGAAACTGCGCTAACACGAGACTGATCTTGTGATCCTTTCATGAGGAGCGAGCAGTGCCTTGGACAGGTCTGACAGCACACCTTGAGATGCTAATGATATCCACAAAAGGGCCTGCCAGATCTCCCTTTTGTTTGATCTAATGCATTTTTGGGATACAGGTATCCTCACGTGCCTGGGGGCAGCTGCCTGGATTGCTGCTGAACAGCTGGGCTGGTACTGGCAGGTGTTTTACGAATGTACTCTAGCAAATTGCTTTTAAAGAAGACCATGCTGCTTTTATCTGAGTGTATAGCAGCCCAAGTGCTCTGCCTGCGAGATTTGAGGCTGATCAAAATCCCTGGTGGCCAGAATTTTGGAGCAAGTGCCTTGGCAGAGTTTGTAGAAAAGAAAAGCAATGGAAAAACACCCTTGGTTGTAAGGAGCATCCTTTGGAGGGTATCTGGCTTTTGAGTAAGAGGCAATTTTACCTGCAGTGGGATGTTTGAGCGTGATGGTTGTTTCTGTACATAAATGGGGAAAACTCTGGCCTAGGAGTGGCAGAAACCAGTTTGTGAATACCTCCATAGAGACTGCCCAAATTTAAAAAAAAAAAAAAAAAAAAAAAAAAAAAAGANNNAAAAAATACAAATCCAAGTATCAGGATGTCTGAAGATTGTGTTGTTTTTAAATTCTTGCCATTTTTCCATTTGGGTCATATTGTTCCTAATAAAATAGACAGGATTTATAATACAGAATAATCATCTCCTGCCGTCAAAGAACATGTCAAATTCTGCTTCACGTAAGCCACAGAGTTAAATGGTGCTAATCAAGAGCAGAATTTCATGGAGTTTGTGTGTTGGCAGGGTCCTCAGCTGATGTAAACAGGAACCATGAAATCAGGGCTGCTCTGTGCTGATTTACCCCAGCTGAGAATCCGGTTGTGCTTCCCATTGCTTTGTTTCTAGTCTGAGGTTTTTTTTTCTCAGTACAATGGTGAAACTCAAGTCTGTTGTCTTCTCTTTTCCTTGCCCAGACTGGTGTATTTATCATCATGGCACATGCATCTTCTTGCTCATGTAAGATAACAAATTGCCCAAATGATTTAGAAAAAAAAAAAACAAATCAAAGAAAAAACCAGCAAGTTTATTTTTGTAAACGTGCTTGAACAGTTGCTGTGCTCACATTAAAGTTTAAACTTCAGCCAAACAGCCCACTGCTCCCTGCATGGCTGGAGGCAAGCTTTAGTCCTATATGTTTATTATCATTTAGAAATGGTATAAATGCTCTTTTATTCTTTTTTGTTCTGACCTTATTCTACAACACATTCCCCTCCTTCCTCCTGCTTCCTGTTTCCCAGACAGGTCCCCACCTCTTCCTCCCCACAGCCAAAAATAATACAAAAGGGAACATACAAAAGGTTTTTTGAGCCATGAGATGTGATAATGAATGGGCATCATGTACAGGGTAGATACAGCAGTCCCACTGCAAAAATGTTGAACATGCAAAGTCTACATGAGGAAATGCATGTTTTTAGGTTAGGAATTCAGTGTTATGCATCCTCTTGTTTAATATGTTTTTAGGTCAGAGAGGAAGAGATGACTCGCAACCCAGGACTCTTATGAAATGTAGCATATATTGAGCGTATTGATCACAGCTCCGGGTGTGATTTAATAAGCTAATAGTGAGGAATTGTGCTTATGAATATGCCGGTGAGTGTGAGTGTGAGAACACAACTGGTGTGTATGTCTGTGTCAGCTGCTGAGGAGGAAATGTTAGGCTATCTCTGGATGTTAGTGAAACATCTCTAAGAGTATATTTTTTCATTCATGATCCTATCCGGAGTAATTACAAGGAATCCAATTCTGCTGTGTAACCCCACTGCAATACTTTGTAAGGATGAATCTTAATTGAGGATCGAGACCTAAAATATTGCTCTGCTTTGTACGTTCCACAGCCGTCAGCATTAGCCCTTGCATATCCATTTCCTGTGAGAAGTTTACCACACTCTGGGGCATGCTTTGAACCTGATCCTTTGATTTCAGCGGGAGCCAGGGCTGGCAATTCAAGGAACTAATTGTGCCGTTTTGCTGTTTATAATACTAAATTAAAGCTGCTTCCCGACTGGACAGCAACAGGTTAAATACACACTTGATGAAGTTTGGAGAAAAGTTTGCAGTGAGAGCCAGCTCCCTCAAAGCCATCCAACGTTATTATATAGATAAATGCTCTCTTCAGAAAGATTTTGAAACACATTTAGGTTGCATATATATAATTTTTCAAATGGCCATATTATGGCTTTTTGCTGTTTGGATTGCACAGCAGCGTAAAGGGCATGTGCTGGTGTACCAGCACGCATGGGGTTTGTAATATTTTGATATTAGGACAATAGGCTGCCTGCACTTTTGAATTCTTGATTTGGCTATCCTTAATCCTTTGCTGACACTGGTGCTGTTTTTTGTTGTTGTGACTGGTTGCAGATATTTTTTCTGTCCTTATTAAACAGCCAAAAAACCGCAAGAGGCCTCCAAATCCCTGGTTCAGTGTTTGCAGATTTCTTTCATCCTTTTTTTTTTTTTTTTAAAACTAGATGCCTTTCAAATTCAGCAATGCTTAGCTGCAGTCCTTTGTTAAATATCTCACAACCAGTGTGCTGAAATTATCTATGCTTAAAGCCCAAATACCACAGATTTTTAGTGAACAAATTTGGCTTGTCCATTTAAAAGAGTATTTGTTAGATAAGATGTATTTCATTGTCACTAAGTTTGGGAACAGATCTTCAATTTGTCTCCATGGTTAGAGGTATAAGGTCAGACTTTTTTTTTCTGTTTGCATTGTTTGTTTCACCACCCATTTCTGCTGGTGAAAATTGCTCATTTATGGCAAGAATGGTTTTGATCCTTTGAGCATGAGAGGCATGATCAAAGTCTTTAATAACCCAGATTACATCATGCCCCAGGAAAGTAGCTTGTGATTCTGTCCTTTAAGTAAATCTGCAGAACTTTTTACGTTGAAGTGTATCTTTGCTGGATGTGGTAGAGGCTTCTGATTTCAACATCTTTTACACTCTGAAGAAAAATGCTGTGGAGAACATCCAGGGAGAAAGCATCTGGGTCGTGGTGGGAGAAATTTTGTTGAGAGTGATGTGCATGAATAGCAATGGATGGGCTGGTTTGACTAAACACATTTCTTTAAAGGTTTGTTCTTTGGGCTGAGATCGGGGGGAAAATGGGCACAGACCATTATTTTACTGAAGTTTGCAAACAGAGGCTTGAGTCCTGTGTAGCTTAGTTAAGAGTTAATAGACTTGTCCATTGTGTACTCTGGTGGCTGGTGAAACCCATTCAGCCGGTGTTAGAGTGGACTAGCCTGGTGGCTCAGGCTTATGGTGAAGTTACTACAGGAAAACAAGTCTTTGCGTAGCAAATTATCTTTGCTGACTATGTGTCTGCCTGCTTTTTGCTCTTGGCGAAAGCCTGTTTGTTGAGTGTACAGTTAATTTAATTTGCTTCATCTCTGCAAGGGATTAAGAACATGCATGCAGATATTTAGCATGAGTTAGCTGTCATTGTCTTCTTGTTGTACCTGAAAAGTGGTTTTAGCTGCCTTTTATTCCAGTGAACTTTATAACACGTAGGCAAGATGTGCTGGCACATACATTGCGCACATTTTTAAAAGGGTAGAAAGGAAGATCTTGGGTGCTACCCAGCTGTCAGCCTCACTTCTGTGCCTGGAAAGATCATGGCACAGATCCTCCTAGGAGCTACGGTGAGGCACACGGAGGACGGGGAGGTTATTCAAGACAGTCAGCGTGGCTTCACCAGCAGCAGGTTCTGCCTTACCAACTGTCCTGGTTTGAGCAACACGGGATTAATTTCATGAATTTTACTTTTCAGTAAGGTATCTTCTAATGCTTGGGAAAACTGCTTTTGTAGAAGACTCCAGTGTCTGAATTTGTGAAAATATTTACTTTATAGCCAGCTATGGTATGCGGGTTTCAAGGTCTCAGTGTTTTTAAGCTAGCCAGGTGCGGGGATGAGGAGGAGTGAGATCCAGGCACTTGACCCAAGCTGGCCAACAGGATTATTTTATACCATGAACATCACGTTCAATATAAATGAGAAAGTTTGCTGAATAGTTTTTTTCTTCTATGATGGCTGCAGTCCTGTGAACTTCTTGCCCCGCTGCCAAACCCCTGAGCCCTTCCCTTTCCCCTGAAGCCATAGTGCTCACACTGACATTCGCAGTCCACTGCTGGGAGTGCACAGCTTCCTGCTGATACAGTTGGCTGAGTATAATCCTCCTATGTCTTGTATTGGTTTTGGAATCAATATTGGTTCTTTAGTGTTATTAATGTTAATTATTTAATATTATTCTATTAAATCTATTTATATTTCAACCCTTGCGTTTCCTTGTTTTTCTGATTCCCCTTCCTGGGTGGGAAGGGGTCATTGAATGATAGAATAGTTGTCTAAATGACAGTGAATTGTTGTGGGTTCTTCAAACCATAGCATTGACCTAGTGGCCTTCTATGATGGAGTGACTACACCAGTGGACAAGGGAAGAGCTACAGATGTCATCTATCTGGACTTCTCTAAGGCCTTTGACACAGTACCCCACAACAGCCTGCTCTCTAAATTGGAGAGATATGGATTTGATTTGATTGTTAAGAGGATGGGGAATTGGTTGATGATTGCGTCCAGGGGGTAGTGATCAATGGCTCAAAGTCCAGATGGAGATCGGTGGCAAGTGGTGTCCCTCAGGGGTGCTTAACAGGGACCATATCTTCATCTATGACATAAACAGTGGGATAGAGTGCACCCACAGCAAGGCTGCAGATGGCACCAAGCTGACTGATGCAGCTGACATGCTTGCGGGATGGGATGCCATCCAGAGCGACCTGGACAGGCTCAAGAAGTAGGACATTGTGAACATCATGAGGTTCAACAAGGCCAAGCGCAGGGTCCTGCACCTGGGTCAGAGCAACCCCCAGTATCAGTATAAGCTGTGGGATGAAGACATTGAGAGCAGCTCTGCTGAGAAGGACTGGGGGATATTGGTGGGTGAAAAACTGGGCATGAGTTGACAATGTGTGCTCACAGCCCAGAGGGCCAGGTATATCCTGGCCTTCATCAAAAGAAGCATGGCCAACAGGTTGAGGGAGGTGATTCTGCACCTCTACTCTGCCCTCATGAGACATCACGAGGAGTACTCTGCCCACCTCTGGAGCCCTCAACACAGGAAAGATCTGGACCTGTTGGAACAGGTCTGGAGGAGGGCAACAAAAATGGTCAGAGAGATGGAGCACCTCTCCTGTGAAGACATGCAGAGAAAGATAGGGTTATTCAGCTTGCAGAAGAGAAGGCCCCGGGGAGACCTTTTTGTGACCTTTCAGTACTTTTTAGTAGGGCCTGTTGTGACAGAAGAGAAGGGGTAATGATTGTAAACTAAAAGAGTGAAAATTTCTGTTAAATATAAGGAAGAATTTTTTTACAATGAAGTTGGTGAAACACTGGCACAGGTTGCCCAGAGAGGTGGTAGGTGCCCCATCCCTGATTCAGGGTCAGGTTGCACAGGCCTCTGAGCAACTTGATGTAGTTGAAGATGTCCTTGCTTATTGCAGAGGGTTTGGGCTAGACAACCTTTAAAGGTCCCTTCCAACCCATACTATTCTGTGATTCTATTGTCCTGATTTGACATTCTATGACTAGGAGTTTTATCTGAAACCCTTTGCAATAGGCATGAATTGCAGTTACCTGAAACTTTTTTCTTGCTTTTCATTCATTTCAGGCTGTGGTTTTCCCATTTTTCCAAATCTGTTTTGCAAAACTACTTATTTTAATACTAAAATTCTGTTTATTTTATGCTGCCCCAAATGTTAAGCTTCTGATGTGCTGCAGCTTTTTGACAACTAGCAACTGCCCAGTAGAGGTTGCCAAGAGGAAAAGCTGGAGGTTTTGGCAGCTGGGTGGGAACAGATGACAATCTTGGAATAGACAGGCAAGAGTATTGGGTTTTGTTGTCGTTCAGGAAGTAATGAAGGCTTTTGGCAGTGGGAAGAAGATGCATCTTTCAAACCGTGTTGTAGTGTTAAGGACAAAAATAACATGGCATTTCAGGGAAGGCAGGTGAGTTTTGGATTTCTTGTTCCTCTTAACTTCAGGGTTGCCCCATAGCATACAGTTCAGTATCTGCCTCTGGCATCAGCCACATAAGTGCACTGTAGCTCAGAGCTTTTACTGTTCTGCTAAAGAATGAATACTGACACCACGCACTGGACCTGGACCTGCAGTTTCTTCTGAGCTTGGGTGAACTGCAGTGGCACTGACCTTAGAAATACTGTTTTGGATTGCCTTCAGGTTGAGGATGCTCTCTGTTCCTCTGCAGTTTTGAGACTTGCACAACTATTTAAAGTTAGAGATGAGATCCCTTTTTTTGTGTGCTACTGGAAAGCAATGGGGTCATGATGGAGGTTGGAATTTGACCTTGACTACTGCATGTATAATTGTGCTTTACTTGTATAAATTGTGCTGCAAAGGAAATCCTTTCAAGTATTGTAAACTGAACTAGTAGATCTAGGTGCTTGTCAACCACATTTGACATTTTCATTCTCTGTCACAGCCTGATCTAAGTATCCAACTTCTTAATTAGGTTTTGGATCTCTTCCAAGATCGGTGCTTGATGTCCAATTATATCTGCAGTAAAATGGTACTTAGAAGAACTAGCGCTTTCAGATAAGAACTTCCCATGATATGCTAGAAAAATTCAAAATCAAGATGTTATTAAATACTTCAGTATCAATAAACAAAGGAACCCAGCGAGCATGTTGATAAGGTGTCTTCCCAGACTTCTTGTCCTCGAATCATTTTAAGTGTATGGGCTTTGTTTTACCCCTGTCAGAACTGTACTGTTGCCACATTGTCCTGTCTTTAGCTGTGCAAAATGCCCACACGTTTGAGTACCGTAAAGACTTCACAGCATAGGCAGGTGTCTCTGAAGTGTCCTGTGATTTTTCAAGAGCCAGGATCAAATTCTGATAAACAGCATGGCTGCCAATTGAAACCAGTTGTTTGCAATTCATTGGAACAAGTTCAGATTTATACCCTGGGAACAGAGAGTTCATTTTGGGTTATGAGTTAGAATTGGTTTTCCAGAGCTGTCTGGACCTGAACCCAGATACCAGACTAATGTCCCTGCAGAGGCTCCTGTCCAATGGGCACATCTTTCTCCCATCATTCTTTAAAGAGGACACAGAGGCATTAGTTATCTAGATTGCCTTGAGGCTAGGCACATTGATGAAGATGGGGGTACCAGCTAGAGCTGTCCTGCTGGTTGCTCTTAGGGCAAGAGCGATGAAGTCAAGCATCAGCATCATGATTGGTGACTCCAGCTCCTTCATATCTGGATTTTGAATGTTATGGAGTGCACTTTAACCTGGACAGCTGACAAGCACCCTAAAACTTAGGCTGTCTGAGCCAGACCAAGTATCTGCAAATCTAGGGGGGACTGAAAAGTCTGGAGTTCGTCTTGTTGTTACTGCAGTTGGTGGGAAAACTGTCTTAATTTCTGCTTGCTGCAGGATTAGGTGAGTGCTGAGCTGTGCTGAAAGTGGTACACACGTATCACACTTGTACTGTTGGAGGCACGTGCTGGGTTTCTCTTGCATTGTATCTCATAGTGGTGAGCATACTCAGTGAGTCCGGTAAATAATCTTTCCCGGTAGATGAGCTTTAGGTGAGCTTCAGAGGTAAGAATACAGGTAGATTAGAGGTACCTTTCTGAACTGAGGGACATACTGAACACTGAATTTCCCTGGATCAGTGCTACTACAAATTCTGAAAGAACAAACAAGAAGCAGGCCCTTGCCAGGCATAGAACAGCACAATGGTGTCTGTCTTGTATGGTCTGAAGGATCTGCACGTGGAAGTGTCATGGTGTGCAGTTTACATGTATTCTGCTGCTCCACGTACCCCAGAGATTGGGGTCATAGTATAATGTGGGGAATGAAGACATGTTATGAGTTACCAGTGTGTAGGCAGGAAACAGCATTTCTTGCAGGTGATGGAAATGTGCCTGTGTTGGGAAAGTGAGCCTTTTTGCAGTTGTACCCAAAACTGAAAAATCAGACTGAGGTCTTGTTAGGATTATCTGCATGTTAGGCTGCTATCCTGTTGTAACTGGCTTTCTGCAAGTATGTGGGGTCTCACAAAGTCACATCCTATTCTTTCTTAGCCATGAATCATCATTTGTTTTACCAGGTTAATTTGAGGAGCAAGGTGCAAGGGGAATGACTTTTGTTCATCAGGGCAGATGGGTTGAAGTAGTGGGTCACTTTTTATCCCTAGCCCGCAAAACTGGCTTGACAGCAAACATCAGTCTTAGGGATCTTCTTCTTGTATTCCTGAAGGAAGCCATGTTCCTCTTCCCATTGCAATTTTTGAAATCTTCATTGCTGTAAATCCTAGAGGCACTGTGTAAGAAAGTTCAATGCCCACCAAGTTGCCTGTGATGTAGTAACCAAAGGGTAGTCAGACTTTATGTTACACAAAGCTTCTCCTCTCTTGCTAAAGTGGCTAAGGATAAACTGGACATCCAACAGAACTATGCCAAGAGCATGACAAGAGCAGCTCACTCCTGTTTTAGGTATCCTTGGACCATTTTCTGACCAGGCTGGTAGTGGAAGTAGGAGATCTACAGGAGTTCACCATCATCTGAATCCAGCAGTTTGGGTTCATATCTCTGGATAGTGGTCAGTATCCTGCTACTCCCACACAAAATTGGTAGGTTTTGATGCGTTCACTGGCAAATGACTTTGTGGGAATGGAGAACAAAGAACTCTGCTGCCCTTTCTGATGATCCACTGGCCTGAGTGGGGGCCTTGGTGGTCTCAGCCTGACTGGGTCCTCCAGGTCAGAGCTCAAGGTGAGGAGGTGGGCTTAGGTGGTGTGAAGATTGTTTTGAAGAAGGCAGGCTGGTTTCAAAACCCTGCCTCACCACTCCCTGGGTGATTTGGACCAGGAGGAAGGAAGGTCATATAAGGTAGTTGGCAGAAGCTGGGAAGTGCATATGGGGGAAGACGCTTTGTTTCTGCCAGTGATTGCCTGCTCTGGCAAATGCAGCAGCAGGTAGGGCCCCGACAGTGGGTAAAGGAAGGGCTGTGGCTGTAACCCCTTGACAGGCTTTGTCTGCCATGCAGATTAGGTGGAGGGCTTTTCTGGCTCGGTGTCGCTAGGCTCATCCCCCCTATTGACTTGGTGGAGAGGCTGAGGGGGGCAGGAGGGAGGGACTGCATTATGTTGTTTCTTTGGGTTGTTCCCCCCCACCCCCCTCTATTGGGAGATGGGCTTGATCCACTGGTTTTGGATTTCAGAGGCAGAAGGCAAGACATGACCAGCTGGTGTCTTGAAATGGCACAGGTGCAATGGCTGCGGGAGGGGGGAGCCAGGAATAATTACAGGTTTCTGAAGCATCAGGCTTTGCCTGAAAAGGCCTCATCGAGAAACTGCTCTTTATGGAAAATTAATGGTGAAGCTGGAAAAAACTGTCAGGCCCACTATTGTTGTCATGGGGTAGTGATGCCTTAAAGGAGCAGCACCTCCCGCTTGCCTCCCCTCCACAGGCAGCCCGGAGCCAGCACAGCTTTCTGATCCTGCAGACGTTGAAATTTCATGTCACTGTCATCAGATTTAATGGCCTTGAGTCCCTGTCTCTTTTGTTTTTAGGTTTTTTGGTTTGTTTTGTTTTTTCCGCTTTCCACCCCTAATTTGTGATTACGCTTGCTCTTTCCCTTGGAAGCCTTTTGTTTATTCTGTCTCTAAACCTGTTTCTGCCCCACTGGGTGAAGGCTAAGTGGGCCAGAAAGCCCGAATTACACAATATGGGGAATTCAAAAGCATTGCCTTTTTTGGTGAGGAGAGTTATTCCTGAAAGACTGTGGAGCACATTTGGAGCCCCCAAAACCTGTTAGGATTCATCTGGGGAGAGACCAGATCCCCAGCTAAAGCCATTTCTCACTGTCCCAGAAATGCACTTTGAAAAGAAAACAGAAAGGTTGCTTAAGGCAAGAGGACTGGTAGGTGTCCCACCTCCAGGTCTCTGTGCAGACACATCGTATGTACAGTGTCATACCTCTGAATGCTAAAGTGTAGCATGTCTCCCTTGCTACTTCATTGCTTTTTGTCCAAGACCATCTCTACAGCTTAGGTCTATAACCAGGTATTCTTTTAAAAAGAAACAACAGGTAACTGTCTGACAAATCCAATTCTAAACTCTGAAAGTAATCCTAGCAAAATGTATCTGCAATCAGAGTGCTACATTGAAAGTGATAATTTTGAGTAAACGTGGTAGCTCTGAGAGAGCTGTGAGTGGAGCCTCTTTACACTCCTGTTGATGGGACCTTTGTACCCAGAAGGCAGGAGTGTCTGTCTCTCCTCTGGTCATATGAAGCTTTTATTTTTTGATCAGATACTGGACTCTGCAGGTTGAGATGTAGTTGGATTGTCAGCTCTCATAGGCTGAAAATTTTTGCCTAAAGTCGCTTTCTTGCTATGTCTGTTGAGGAGTAGTTTTTAGAGGTTTCTAAAATGTGTTAGTTAGAATGTCTCTTTCTCCAACCCCTGTAAAATCACAGTGGTGGTATTAAACCAGCTAGGCTTTCAGGCAGCAAGAAATGAAAAAGAGCACTAATAAACTCCATTAAAAGCTCCTCACACAGCAGCGAACGGTTTTCTATAAACAATAAAAGTTTATAATGTTGGTTATGGAGAACACTGGGCAGCGTGATTGTGCCTGAAGGCTTTACTGTGGCTAGCTCGGGGCATCTCATAATAAGGTGTATTCAGGTAAGAGGCTCACCACATGCTTGTGGTTTGATCACTGCTGTCAACATGCAAGAGTATGTTTTTATGTGGCAGCCTCTTTGATTGCATCTTCACTTACATTTTATTAAGGTGTGTGTTTCTGTGTTTGTGTGCAAATCTGGTGTCCTCTACACAGGAAGCTCCATTTGACCAGATGTGCCAAAACCCTTCCTCTAAAACTGACAGTAGGTCCCCTTTTTCTGTCATATCTTTCTTTCTCTCAGGCCCTTTAAACAAGCTGTGGTGTCACTGAAAGTTGTGCTGTGTTTCCTATCTTAAAATGCTACACTTGAGAATTGTACTGTTTTAGGAAGAGGCTGGGCCCCAGCTAACTATGCGGACTTAAATTTTGAGTGTAAGTTAATGTTTGTGAAGGAAGAGGAAGCAGTTTTTTGGAGAGGTGACTTTTGTTTGTATGTGGCCAGGTGATGGGGCCGTTAGGCTAGTTTCATATGGAAGTGACCGTTGGCCACATTGGCTTGAAATTGGGAGGGGCCTGGTATGAAAATGTAGTGGATCCTTTTGGTTGTTGTATCTTCACTTCTATCATAATATCCACTACTGTACATGGATATTTTCATACTCTGTCTTGGAGCATCATCAAACAAGTGCCAAATCCTCATGTCTCCCCAAATGTGAGCACCTTGCAAGAATGTGCTGGTGGCATGAGTGCTGTCTCTGAATGGCTCTCAGTCACATTGTTCTCCTGTCCTAGATGGGATCTATGCTGCAATCTCTCTCTTAACGGTGATTTCTCTCCCTTCCCTCTCCCTTCCCCTTGTGC
The DNA here is from genome assembly GCA_013400375.1 of Thinocorus orbignyianus. Taxonomy (NCBI): domain Eukaryota; kingdom Metazoa; phylum Chordata; class Aves; order Ciconiiformes; family Thinocoridae; genus Thinocorus; species Thinocorus orbignyianus. The sequence goes on along the minus strand of VXBW01000609.1, from coordinate 818,413 downwards.
AGACATGCCTGGAGTTGGAACGATACCTTCAGACCGAACCACGGAAGATCTCTGAGACCTTTGGTGAGGATTTGGACTGCTTCCTTCATGCCTCCTCAGCCCCAGATGCAGAGGACAGTATCCGACGGCTGGACCCCATCCTTTTACCAGTGGAGACGAGTACATGTGACAAAAGCGCCAACATGGACATTATCCTCTCACGGGACAAGCTGCTGTCTGAGACGTGCCTCAGCTTGCAGTCCACCAGCTCTTCCACAGAAGGCTACACAGCCGTCAACCAGGCCCAACTCAATGCAGTAACCTCATTAACACCCCCTTCTTCTCCGGAGCTCAGCCGCCACCTTGTTAAAACCTCACAAACTCTCTCAGCAGTGGATGGCACTGTGACATTGAAATTGGTGGCCAAGAAAACTTCACTCAGCTCTGTGAAAGTGGGTGTAGCAACAGCAACCACGGGGACAATAAAAAGCGGGCAAAGTGACAGTGAACAAGGAGGTACAGGGGCAGAAGCATCCCCAGAAAACAAGAAGAGAGTTCATCGCTGTCAATTTAATGGGTGCCGGAAGGTTTACACAAAGAGTTCCCACTTAAAGGCTCACCAGAGGACTCATACAGGTACTTGTGTAGGATGCTTCTCTCATCTTGTCCTCCTGCCACGTAGCTGTAACCATCTCCTTTTATTCTCATTTAGAAAAGAAAAAAAAACCAACTCTCTTCTAAAAATCTAAGCTTCTATCTATGAAACAGGGCAATGGAAAAATATGGCAGGCCAGCAAATGCATCCATTATTCAATAGAACGGAGGAGTTCACCATCTAACATTAACCTGTTGGGGTTTCATATGTCTTATGGGGCTTGGTGCAGAGTAAGTGTAGGATACCCAAAGGATGTAGGTGTATCATTCATATTAAAACTGTGGGCATGCCACTTTGGGTTTTTAGCACTCACTTCCTCAAGACAACTTTAAAAACATTAATTTTAGTCAAGAGTTAATTGCTTCAAGTAGGAAATAAGATGAGTAGGTTTTTGTTGCCTTTTGTGTGGGGGAAAGAAAAACATATTTCAGATCTGAGATACGCAGTTTAGGGATAATGCATGCGTGAGAGAGCATGTGTGTAGATACGAATGTGTAGGTACATAGATGCACGTACCCTTGAGATACTCACGATCTTGGCCTTCTCTGGTGATAAAATACAGTGAGAACAAATGAAAGAAAGAATGACATGGAGTTTGAATGGAGTAGTGTGGGTAGAGAGGGAAAGATCTCAGGCTGTTATTGTGGGTAACATTAACTAATATTGCATATAAGCTTCACTGCATAAGCTTCTTGAAGCACACTAAATTGGCTTAGTTTTGGCTGTTGAGGATCCCTACTCTCCTGTCAGTTGTTCATAGTCCCCAGAAGCGTTTCAGCGGGTATTCATTGGCGGTAATAGCTGTGCAGTTCTCTCGCGTTGCTGCTTTGTTCTAAGCTTCACATGTGATGAGAGATGATAAATTCCCATTAGCACTGCCTTATCATGTGATTATTCTTGTTTCCAGAGGGATTGCTGTAATCAGTTTTCTCAATTTTACTGTAAAATGTGTGGTCTCTTACGATAACTGCACATTTAATTCACGATCTTATCATGCAGGCAGATTCTAGAAGCGAGGTTGTTCTTGCAAGGTAGAAAATAACATGTTGGACTGGTGCAGTAAATCAAACAAATGTGTGGATTGTTAAGAGAGCTGCATCCATCAAATACTAGGCAGCCCCGTGAAAGTTACATGGTCTGAAGTATAAATCATATTAAGACATAAAAGGCATTGGTTTCGATCTTTTTATATGGGCTTTCTAGTGCTTTTACTGGGGATAGCCACCTTGCCAGGAGTGACCTCACTTGTGATCCAGTGATTTGAAAGCCAGTAAAAGTAGTGCAGTCATTTTAAAATCAACAGCAACGTGGTCAGGAGGCCCCTTGTAGTGCTGCTGCTGCTACTGTGTGGCTGGCCCCTGCTAGGTGTCCCAGCCAAGGTGGTTGGTGACAGGGCAGCAGGTGACAGGGCTCCCGTGAAGGCACAAATGCAGAGCATGAGAACTGTTCATATAGTGGTCTTGTCTGTTCAGATGTGACCCCGGCGTTCCTCCTTGAGCTGGAAGTGGTGGCACTTCCTGAAGTTAGGCAGGGATGTGACACAATCATCTGGAAAGGGTGATTGTGGAGTTTTTCTGGTTTTGTCACCCAGCAGGTGGGGATGTGGACAAGGAATCCTGGGAGTACACGTGCAAAAACCACTACTCTTTCAACACCTTCACCCATTAGAATCACCCATTGCAAGATTTTGCATGCCTTTGAACCCAGCCTTAGGTCTGGTTGAATTTTGTATCTGAGGTCAAAGCCTTTCCCCTTGTAACATCAGTGTGTGAAATCTTATGTTTTACAATTATTCCACGACAAGAAATATTTCTCACTGGCCTTGTGATACTTCTTTTGAATAGCCTTAGCCTGTGCATAGTGCCATTGGTGCGTATGTGTCTGCCCACCCACCCACAGCCACAGCAATGCTCAGCATCACGAGAGAGGTGAGTCCACCTTTGCTGGCAGATGGGGAAGACCTGTATCAGATGATGAGACTGCATCTGCCCGAGTGCAGTGCCCACACCTCCCGCTCCCAGCACCTCACCTAGTGGGTTCAGCTACCTCTCTGATCTTGCCATTTAAATCATCAGTGGTTTAGCCAGCCACTAAACCATTTACTAGTTTATGGGAGTGTCCCTGTTTCCATCGACCAAGTCCTAAGCAGATAGCATAGGTTGTTAGGAAAGCAGGAAGGCAAATGACAAGGGGGAATAAAACTTGGATGAGGAGCTCTCCTGTCTTTGCAGGCATATAACCACCCTGTGCCTGACCCTGTCCTAGCTGTGTGTAGCTGTGTAGAAAGCACGGTTTCATTTTGCAATGAGGAGTGGATGCACCCTTGTTGTTAAAAATGCATCTTTGATGCAGAATCTGAGAGCAGGTAGGCACCCGGCTCCCATTTTTCTGCATAGAAAGTAGATTGTCTAAATACCTTTGAATGTTTACATCTTGTGAGCAGTCTGAGCGAACTAAGGAGAAGGGCATGATAGGCTTATCTTACTAGCTTATTTGAGTCTGTAGCACAAAGTCTTTCCTACCCCTTCATCCTGCTTAAGTGCTGTTCTTTTAAAAATCACTGACTGTTAGATGTCTTAAATCCCAACTAATATAATCAAGACATTAAATCTGTTCACACTGACCTCTGGAGGGGGGGTTTCTTGCAGAGAGCTCCTGCCTCTGGTAGAAGAGAGGGAAAGAGAGGAATAGCTATGGAAATTTGGGACTGAATTATAAATGGCAGGGTTGCCTTCTTTCCTGTGCATGCCTTCAGGTCTAGGAACAAGGAGTCCTTTTCTCCATTGGTGCTTTGTTTTTCTCATGCCATGAGTTGAGTGTGCTGTGGGTTGCAAATGCACCCAGCAGTGCCAATGGCTAGTAGCCACTTGGCTTAGTCAGCGGCTGAGCCAGAGGGCCTGAAATGATTGCGAGATATTTTCCTTTGGCTGGTAGCTTGTTAGTATGTCATGCAAGAACAGTCTGCCAGTGCGGGCTCTGTGTAAAAGGGTGTGAGTGCCCTGATGGACAAAGAGCTCTCAGTGTGGGCTTCCCAGGCAGGGAGCCAGATGCAGGCTGGTCACCCAACTTGCACGTGCAAAGTCCACTTGCTGGATCAAAGGGATTTACTGCAGTGCATGAAAACAAGAAAACCATGGGCTGGAGAGCTGGGGAGTGGAAGGCAGCGGAAGGAGGTTGCATTCCTTTCGTTCATATGTAAGGCTGACCAGACCAGACACTGGCTGGCGTTCCTCACTGCTGTGTGATGAGCCAGGCTGGGCTGGAGGCAATACAGACTGATAGCAGCTTGCTAGATTGGAGCCGATCTTCTCTTAGGGCTATACTTTGCTGGGGGACCCCAGAGACAGTCAGCCTCCAAATTGCACTTGATGCTGTACAAGCTTCTCGTGTTACTCTTCCGCATCGTATCTGTAGGAGAATCAGGGCAGCACTGTAAGGCCCATCAATGGTTATGAAACCACCTTCTGGATGACCTTTGGAGAGGGAAAAACAATCATCTGTGTGGCAGAGAATTTAATCTGGAAGAGAAAGGGAAAAACATTGTCTGGATGGAAAGGGAAATGAAAATATTTGACTGAATTCAAAGTAGGCTGGGGCATCTAAACCGAAGGGTGTGTAAAGGAGCTAAGAGCAGTGGTGGGACTGACTGTCAGAGGGCAGCAAAGAAGCCACTCGGAAGAGATAGTAGTGGGGACTGTGAACAGGAGGAAAAGGTGAGCTGTAGGTTTGGAAAGACCGTGCTCCCAATGTAACAGTGAGGTAAAAACATCTAAAGAAAGAGCCACCAGGACTGGCAATCCAGCCTTAGCACATTCTCTTACACTTATTCATGGAGCAGATATCAGTGCAAACAATGACATTTTGTCTCTTTTGAGAGACAGAAATTTTCATCCAGCCTTCACATGCATATGATGGATTGCCAGTGTAATGGAAAGTGGAGAGAGAAGGGCTTAGAATGAGCCAAAACCCACGTATAGTCATTAATTAGGAAACAGGATATTGCTGGTGAGTGTCTGGATGCAAGTAAGTCTAAGGGTGAGCTGGCCTGTGACCTATGGAAAGAGTAATGGGACGTTGCTGCGTCTCCCAGATCAAAGAGCTCTGGAGGAGATTTCTATCTTCTGACAAAGCCTTCCTTGCAGTAACGTACAGGGGAAGGTATGAGTTGGCATGTGTACTTTCTGGCCAGAGATAAAGCATCAGATATAAACTGACCAGGAAATCCTTAAGATTGTGATAGTGATAAAAAATGACCCTTAGGGGTTTCTACTGGGGTTTGCATTTTATGAGTATCAAAAGGTTTAGGGTTTTTTCTTTATCCATCTAAAAGCAGGATCTAATACAACCTAAGCTCACGTCGGAGGAACAGCAGTTGGACACCTCACATCTATATTTAGGTTTCTAAAGCCTAAAACAAGTGGGAAATACCTGTGTAAACAGATGTTACAAGTCTGCATGCAATGTTAAGATAGCACTTATTTAAGTGGAGCTTGTTTCACATTGTCAGGACATATTATTTTAAATTATATGGTTCTTTGATCCAAAGTGTTGGGTGAGAGTAACTAAAACAAACAAATCTACCCTGCAGGAAAACAAATTACTACATTTGCAAGAAAATGATGAGAGAAACAAGAGCATTAATGAACAGGGAGGTTTTTAGAACAACAGAGAAAAGCTTTCCTAAAGTGTTGGAGGTAGAAGAGGAAACATCCAGACTTTGGAAACAATCAGAAAAGACCAAGGCTGGATGACAGATAAAGAAGATTAATACAAAATACAGGAATAATAAACTATGTGTGTCAGTGATAGCACATGAATGGGAAGCTGCATTGCTGTGTTGTGTTAGTGCTGTAGCACCTGTGAACAGAAAGCCAATGAAGATAAAGAAAAAGCAAATAGCCAAGCCCAGCACCAATTCTGCAGGATGCAAGATGCTGACTAATGAGTCAGGGAAAACCATTTGGGAGAACAGTATAGGTAGCACAGGAGAAATGAAAGCCATAGCCCAAGACTTTTTGTTCTACAGAGCCCCAAGACTTCATAGTGAGTCCCCAGCTCTGTCTGCAGGGCTGCAGTCTGTCAAGGGAACACAGAAGGTCACGGAGGATGTTGAAGTGTCCATGGCAGCAGCGGAAGAAACAGGTGAATTTGCCACGGGAAATGAGAGCAAGGGAATTGAGGGAGGAGAAGTGTGTGAGGAAGACCTTCATTCAGGGCTGGATTTGTTTTGGGGTACAGTTGCTTTGCTAATTTGGAAAGATGTGTATTGTTGTGGTGGTGGGGTTTTTTGAAGTTTTTTTGGTAAAAGCATAACAAGAGTTTATCAAAGCTGATTAGAATAAGCTAAACCAATTATGAGCTCTTTAAAGCATTTTGGTTTTGAAGCCTTTTAGCCATTTGGCAAGTTTGGAGGGGAGTGTTGTGATTTCACTGTGGATGGCCAGAGCCTCACTTCATTATTACAGCAAGAGCTTATGCTGAGGAAACAAGCTTTGTGAACCTTCCGGGCGGCAGGAGGACAGGCGCTGCCAAAAGCGGCCCTTGCCATTTCAAACTGTTCATCCAGTAAAACGGTGTTCATCCAGTGCTTAGTTGCCAATACCTGAATCTTCAGTCCTGTATTTCTGCTCTGTCATTCACCGAATCAATAGCACGGGACAGTCTTACTGTTTGGGTTTGAAAATATAAATAGGTATTGTTCATTTGTTTGTTTGTTTGTCACGTGAAATGATTTTTGGCACAAGGGAGATCTAGAAAGTGATGTTTGCTGTCTGTTCAGCAGCTGCAGGAGGGAGAGTGCGGGCGCTTCCAAGTGTTATGGCAGGCTGCCTTGGTGAGGCATGGGGGAGCCATCTTTAGTTTGTCATCTGGTGTTTTCTTTATGCCCATCCCCCCCCGAGTCCCCGTGAAGCATTCAGCGAGGGGGCAAACTATAGGGCTCCCAGAGAAAGACTCAACAGAAAACCCCTCAACTTCTGCCAGTTTCTCTTTGTGTTTCTGATGTGCCACGCTGGATACAAATGGCAAGTTAATGACAAGAAGCTATGATTTTCTTGTCCATTTGTCCAAACCACTAGCACTTCTGAAGTACTAGAGGTCACACCAGGCCCAGATTAGAGATGTGTGCTCAGAGATGCTGGTTTAGGCTAGGTGGGTTTGATGGATGGGATGGGCATGAGCAGGCTGGGAGTGCTGAAGCACTCTGGGCAGGAAAAGCCAAGTGTGCTACTTCTCCTCTCAAAAGCAGGTGCCACGTTAGGCTTTTCCTAAGCAAAGCATGGGCATGTGAGGCAGGGTCACATCTGGCCAAGCTGCCAGGAGCCTGGATGCACCTCTTGTAATCCAGAGCCTGCCTTTCGCACCCCATGTGGACACAGTTCCGTAGGCCTACATACCAGCAGCAGCAACTTGCAGGCAGGAGTGGATGAACTGCAAGGCTTCGTGGAAGCTGAGCTAAAGGCAGCAGACCTAAATACAATATCCATGCTTCTGCCAAGGGTGGTGGTGTCCCAAACAAAACCATGGGCACCATGGCACAGGTGGTGCAGTGACCAACTGCAGGAAGGGAGACCAGCTAGGCCTGCATTAGGACTAGGAATAATAGCTGCAAAAATGAAGATAGCTAAGGGGCAAGCTTATGTGCAGAGAATGCAGGGTGGGTTTAAAGAACAAAATTGCCTCTTTCTGTTTTGCTAGAGCTCAGGAGAACGTGTATTTGTGTCTTCAGAAAACTTCTGTCTAACGCCACTCTCAAAAGCCAGTTGTTTGCCACTTGTCAAGCAGTGAATGGTAACGTGCTGCAGTAGATTGAAATGAATGAGAGACAAGGACATGAAATGAGGGCAGTTTAAAGACTAGTGCAGCCATTTGGGAAAGGGAAGGACAGAATACTGCATGGGACCTGCTTTATCCACAGGTCTCTGAGAATGTCCAAAACCTTTGTGTTACTGCAGAACCAAAATTTTTCCGTAGGTCACCTTTATACATGATAAGAAGGCTTACTAAGAATGAAAAGCCTTTAAAACGTTGCAGGAGAGTTCACAGTCCCAGCAGTCCCCATTTGTAGATAGGCACCCAAATGTCATGGTGGGCAAATTTGCTCCTGAAAGTGTCTGGCCTTCAGAACCTGGGCCTGCAAAACCTGAATGCTGAAAAAACATTTGTGTGTGCTAGCTAAGCTAATGAGGACAAGCATGTTTTTCGAGATTAAAGCTGGTCCCCAGCTGATCTGTGAAAGAAAGGTGTCCTCACTGTATGGCAGTGCACATTCAGAGGCTTAGAGAGGATTTATTCCTTCCTCTTGTGTGTCTGGATTCTTACCACCAACAGAGAAAACTTAATAGATTAGTTGGACAATTTTACAACGTCATTCTATTTTTTTATGATGACCATAAGTGATTATTAGTGCACTAGAAGCTTGTATTAGTTCTTGGAAATTAATGTTATGAAAATACAGGCATGCGCATCTTTTGTTCAAGATGTAATTGCATGGTACTGTTATTATGGTTAATTTTGGATAAACTTCCATTTGGATGTCTTCTTGGTCACCTGTAACTTTGCAAAGCTTTCCCGTCTTCAGAAGTTTTCCACATTTGGTCTTTTTCCAGCGTGGTTACTGTTTGTTATTTTAGAAGTCGGAGGAAAAATACTTGGTTTTGAGGAGAATGTGGCATGTATGTTGGGGAGGAGCAGGGAGAAAAGAGCTGTCCTCAGTGCAACAAGCTTAGCTAAAAACTTGGCCCATGTAATGGAAAATAGTCTTTGAGTAGAAGACTTCTATCTGCATCTGGGTAAAAGTTAAGTAGAGTGTGCTAAGCTATGATCTGTTGTAAACTGACTTTAGTATGAGTGTGGGTACATGTGATACAATTTTGTCATTAATTCTTTGCAAAACCCATAGAATCCCAATGGCAATTCTTTTGTTTGGTTTTGAATGTGTATTAGGAAATATGTTTCACGCAGAAGACCTCTTTATTTTTTGAAATTTTCTTCCTGAAGATGCAGCATCACGCAGCAATGGAATTTCATAGTACATTTGTGTCTTCCTTTAGTTACACTAATCTGGCAGCATGAATGACCTGGGTGATTTCCAACTGGGTGCCCCTTACCTCCCTTACAGTTTAAGGACGGGTAGTCATCTGTGCCTTTTCCAAAATCCAGATCAGTAAACTTCCAGACGGTAAAATTAATTGTCCTTGTTCTTTGCCTTGTGCTCTTGAGATCGGGCTGCTTGCTTCACCAGGGTTTGCCCACCAGTGTTGCCAAGACCTTTTTACCAAGCCCTGCTCAGCATGAGGCAGCAAGGAGCTCCTGCACTGCCAGGCACAGCCTGCAACCTCCAGCCCCAGGAGAGGGAGAAAGCATCGGAGAAGATGGGATCTCTCTCAGAAACATCACCTGCCTGCCACTGTGTGGGTAGCCCAGCCCCACACCAAGGCAACCTTCACTGCAAGAACGTGGCAGTGTGTTTTTTAAGACCAAGCACATTTTCCCTTCCACCTCCACCCTTTAATCAAATCCAGTATCTGAATGAATGAAAGCATCCTGGGTCGTCTTCTCTTTTCTTTTTGTTGTTGACAAAACTGGGAAACAGAAAGGAATGTATTTTCTTTTTGCCTTGTGTTTTATTCCTGTGCTGTCTCTGCCATTATGCATTTTTCTTTTTTTTTGTCCTTTTTCTCCAATTTTTCAGTGGCGAAAGGGAGAAAATTAAGTGACACATAAGTGGTGAAAAGTCAACACTGTAATAGTTTAAATAAGCAAAACTCCCATGATCATTAGCAAAAATACTGTGTAAAATCATTTAAAATGTTAGCATTTGGAAAAGGGGTGTCTGTTCTTAATTTTTCTTTTCATTGTTTCTAGTCCCTGATACATGTTTCATGTATTTTGTCTGGAATATTTATCTTTGTATTTTCCCTGGAATTTCTCAGAAACTCTTGGTCTAAAACACAGCTGTCCAAAGAGCACGTCTTTGCTGCACTGTGCTGGATTGTGTAAATACATGCTATATCCTGTAAAGGGCTGTCTTCATTGTTCACCCTCCAGGATAGCTTAAAAAAAAAGAAAGTGAAAAACTATATTTCAGGGTCCTGGAAAAATCTGACCCAGTGAACTGCTGGATTTTTTTCCTTTTTCATCTGTTACTTCTGCCGCTGCTACCTTGCCTTGCATCTTTGAGCTCACAGAGCGCCACTGAATCTGAAACTAAAAGCCCTTATTAGAGGAGATTTTTTTTAAAGTTCTTACCTCTCCTCTGGGGACCGGAGTCATGGCAGCTTGAAGCAGCGGAGAATGTCTAATTAGGGCAAGCAGCGATGCCTCATGTGATGGGGAGAAGCAGGAGGAGAGGAGGGAAGTGTGCAGCAGCCCGGCGTGCACAGGCTGTTACTAGGAGACCCCGGCACAAACTGCATGAGATGCAGGGTGCTAATGGGCCAGCCCGCCACCTGGGTACCAGCCCAACCTGCTGCACAGCTGCTTCTGCCCTCCTGTTGCCAAGCAACTACATCCTTATTTTTTTCTTTTTAATTTTTTTTGTTTCTTATTTATTTATTTATTTTCCTCCCCTCCTCGCTCACTCATTGTGGGGGCTTAATTGGGTAGTTTTGCTGCTGGTGTTGCTACCAGGCCCCTGCCTAGGCCTGCTACTCGGCTGCTGTCCCCAGGGCCCGGGGCAGGGAGGGATGTGCTGGCAGTTAATGGGGCAGAAGCATGGGTTGCCTGCCCGGGCTGGCGCCAGCATCCATCCCCCGGCCCCACTCCCTGCCAGCCAGGAGCTTCCATTGGAGAGGAGCTGTGGAGAAGGGGTTTGAAAGAGGAGCACTGTTCCAAAAGCTCTGCTGCTCTCAATGGGAGTCTTGCATAGACCCGGGGAGATAAAGTGTGCCATGTTCCTCCCCACCATCAGTGCTCAGCGTGTATGGCAACGGGCATTCGTTAAATGTGTCCTCTTAAGTAGAGTGGAAAATGGAAAATTTCCATTTCTTTGAATGTTGCTGCATGCTTTGCTTTTCTCTGCTTTTCAGCTAGGCAAGTGGGCTTTGTGGATGTGAGTTAGGTGCTTGTGTGTGTGTGAGACACAATGCTGCAAAAATTCATTTCTTTTCATGTACTGAATGGCTACGTACCGAAGGCTGCTCCTGGCTCCATAGACAAGCTTTGGCAAGGCCCTTTGGGACTAATCTGGAGCTTTGAAGTTTGTAGAAAGACTGATTGGACATTGAGTCTGGTTCTTAACCTCTTTTCCCCCATCTCTAATATAGACATAATCAGAGCCATCTTTCTGTAAGGGCACTGCTGACCTTTTTGTATGAAAGGAGCTGTACATCGTTCATGGAAACGTACTGCTTTTACACTTGATCATCCCTGCCCATCTAAAAATAGGTACAACCTTCTCACATTGTGTATTTCACAATCCTGTCACATTCCTCTTCTGCCATGTACTGTCTCCTGCCAGCTTTTCTCTTGTGCTTTGTCACCCTTTCAAAGGCTTTTCCATCCTTCCAGCAGGTGGCAAAACTGTGAATAAAATGCCTTTTTTATTTTCTCTTTTTTCTCTTTCACATAGAAAGCACTGGTGAGCCACTTAAGCACTGACCACTGCCCCCCCCTTACATTCCTTTGTAATAATAAAAATAATAATTAGGCTTTCCATTCTCCAACAAAAATCAATTAGGAGTATATTGAGGAATGAAAGGCTCAGAAAAGTATCAGAAATTGATTTTTGTAATTAGTTTTACTGGTTGATGGGTTGCACGCACGTACGCTTGGATGTTAGCATTGATCTCCAGAGGATGTGTGTATTAAATAGCCTGCTCTTCCTTTTTGCTAAAGAAATGAACTTATTAATCTTAGAAAGAGGGTGATGTGGTTGTGTGCTGAACTGCAGCTGCTCACTAGCTTTTCAGTAATCTCACCAGCAGAGCAGCTGCCTGAGCCGTGTGATGGTAACTGGCTGAATCCAGTGTGCAGGTGGGGGTGTTTAACAGGGAGCAGGTCTCGGGCTAATCCTCCTCTGTGTCTCATACTTGGCAAGGTGTGTGTGTGTGAGATGGGGAAGCACAGGCATGAGTGTTAAGGGGACCTGTCTGGTTAGATTTCTTTTTTTCATTAGTCCTTAAAACTGAATGTCCTTCTGCAGCATGCTTCTATTAAATGTCACGTAGCTCTTTCCATAGGAGGAGAGGAGTGACTGGTATCATTTTCTGTTGTGCCATGTGCTGTGTGCTGATGTTCAGCTAATTAGAAGAATTATGGCGCAGCTTCATTGGTATGCCATGTATGTAGCTTGTAAAGCTCTTAGGGACCCTTGGAGATGAAGAGTGCTACATAAATATAAAATATTGTTAAAGTGATGTTCCACATTAGGCATCCCATTGTGCTGTGGCAGACTTTTGTAATAAAATGCAAAGCAAATACAAATGCTTGCCTGGCGTTTCTGTGCAAAGTGATCGGGGTGGGGGGCTGCTTCTCAACAAAAACTGCACCGGCTTTCGGCATTTCTGAGTGACTCGCATCTGCACCAGTGACACTCCTGTGGGCACTGGCCTCTGAAAGATGCCTTGGGTCATCCCACAGTGACACTTGCTTGCTGCAACGGCACGGTCCCAGTCACCAGCCTGGGAACAGCAGGTCCCAAAAGGATTTATCAGAAAGGGTGGTGAGCAGAGTTAGTAAAACATTCTCTTAAAAAGCCAGTGGGAGTACTTGATTCTTCACACAGTTCTTTGCGTGGCTCAGGCCCCCAGAGCTTTCTTAGAGGAGAAATCCAGGCAAGAAATCTTGCATTTATTTCCTTTTTCAGTTGTAATTTGCAGTTTGTCTGGTTCTTCAGGAACACCAGTCTTGGAGCAAGCATAGCTAAAGCAATTTCTTAACACATATTTTTAGACATTTGAGGCTTTTAGAACTAGTTTCACTTTGAATAATTTTTAAATCACAGATTTTAAAAAGGAAGNTTTTTTTTTTGGATCCTGAAACTATGTAAATAACTTGCAGTGGATTAGAACACATGGTGATTTTTCAGGGGGTGTTTCTCTTGTTTTCCTGAAGACACTTTAGCTTGCTAGTTTTGTGTAGTTACATGACATGATATTAAGAAGCTCTTAAAACATAGTACAAGTATCTTTTTTGAATGGCCTTCAAAATGTGCATACAGACAGCATTTGGGATTTTTTCCCCTCAGTTTCTTTAAGCAGTTTTTTTGCTAAATCAGTCATACTAACAACAGGAGTCCCATGACTGTACCACATTTTAGCATGGAGAGATACCAGGAAGGACTTTGACTGTGATTCTCCTCTTTACTTTCTAGAGTTGGTCTGTCTTACTTAGGTTTATTGCAGGACTGGAAACTTCAACTACTTGATTGTTATTACTAAGTGTACTGTAATCAACACATGTTTGTACTGTGGTGTTTAAGGTGGGGTGTAGCGGAGGGATAAGGAAATAGATACAGATGGATAATCATAATATCTTTGTTTACTTTTAATTCTGTAAAGATACAGGGTGAAACTCAAGCCGTAATGGGCATTTTTCCAATTACTTTGATGGAGCCAGGATTTCACCCCACAGCATTGCCAACTCGTGTGATCTTATCATGTGCATACCAAAATCTGGAGGGTTTTCTTCTTAAAGTACCCACTTTCGAAATCCAGGGAGTAGAGAGCAAAGTCCTTTCTCTGTATTTCATAATAAATGTTTCTAGCCTGCAGGGCTGTGAAGGGAAGTTTAAAATCATCACCCTAGGTTATCTACAAAGCAGAAGGCAAAAGATCTCTAAATATTATTGTTTTCTCCTTTAAAATCTCATTATTTCTATGGGAGTCCCGACTTGCGACTTTTTAACCCTTGGGCTTGGCACTAAATAATGCAGATATAAGATGTATAACATGCCCAACATCTGTTGTGTACTGCAGTTTTGTGGTCATGACAGTGTCCTCAGCTGATCTCAGTTATGTACCTCTGCATCCTGTGACCTGATGTTTCTACTAATCATTCTGTTGAAACTGCCACCTTGAGATGTCTATAGTGAAGCTGCATTACTCCTTGTGAAAGAAATATCCCTGTGACCTAGAGGGTGCCTGCAGGATGTAGGTGGCAAGGACAGGGGGTCTCTGGATTTTGAGACCCCCTGTGTATTGTCAGGGAATATTAATTGTGAAGGCTTGTATAGGGTTTGCAATCTAAGTATGTGTTGGAGAGAAAACCTCATGTTCTCCATTTTGTGCCTGGAGAGCAAAGATAAGAGCTGCCCACAGCTGAGCTACTTGCCTAGCCCCTTCTACCATCAAAGGAGAGAAATTCACCTCCAATTGCAGTCTGACTGGGGTCTGATGTGTCACACTCTGCAGATGTTTTTGCTCCTCCATTAACTTGCAAAAGAGCCATAGGTGGCTATTTCAAACCATGGCTTTGGAGTTGCATGAGATGAAACTCACCAGGGAGGCCCAAGGCTGGAACATGGAGGCAGAAGTCCCGAGGACCAGTGCAGTGTCTCTGTCACAGAACCAGCACGGCTCTATCAGTCGTGTTTTGCTGAGAACCCGGTATGTGTTTACCATAATAGGGTTGCTAGGATTGTGTGCTTGGCTCTTTCATATTTTCAAATGATAAATTTTTGACTTTCAAGAGAAAGCTATACCGATCATTTGTTAAGTTTTATAACTAGGTGCCTAATATCTAGAGTCTTGCATTTGTCTTAGTCGTTAGAGCAATAGTGACCTGATTTTAGGGATACCAAAGTCTGATGGATTTTTGTTATGACTCATAAATTATAGTTTCACTATTGCATGTTTCCCATAAGTATGCAAAGGTCTGTGTCTTCCAGTTATCAGATTAGACCAGGCTGGATGAAATAAAGAGGATAGAGGGCCAGACTGTACTGAAGTGTGCTTTGGAGATACTTGTAGAAGAAGAGCTAGGTTGTGTGAAGTGCCATAAACAGAAGTGCAATAGAGACCCTATTCTGCAAGCACCCCAGTCTCAGGGTATGAAAATACACTCCAGGAAGGTTAAAAGATTAAAATAGGCTATGGACTGCAGGAGAGAGCCACAATGAAGAGAAGTATGCAGTCATGGTGGACTGAAACCCTAAAGCTTATCTGAAGGGCTAATAGGCTTTCTCTGTACCACTAACTTTTCTGATGGTAAGGTCCTTCTAGATCAGTAGGTTTCAGCACAGCTCTGTGCACTTGCAGGCATGTGCAGGCTGCTTCTTGGGGATCCTCAGCAGGCAGCCAAGGATATATCTATGTGAGCATTTTCTGGTGGTCAGGAGTCCCCCTTTGAGGTGAGTCTTCTGGTTGCCCCCATTCACTGTGCTTCGGTTCAGCCTGGCTGGAGTACACACATGGTTTTGGGTGGCCTGTCCTGGGAGGTGGTCTGCAAGTGCACTGCTGGCACGCTTCACCTATGGACGGGCTCAGGCCACAGGAGCAGACTGTGGCTAGCCAGAAATAACACCCTTCAAATGCAGCCGTGAGGATGTTGGGTCCTGCATACCCACTGTTTCATGAACCAGCTGGCCTGTACTGCGCTGCAGTGCTCTCTCATGCACGTCTGCCTGAGGAAACGAGTGTGGTCAGTAAGCTTGGAAGTACCAGGTAGCAGTCTCCACCTCCAAGGGAAAAAATTAGGAAGAGTTGAAGGCCACTGTTCTGGATCGGTTCTAGATTTTCTGTAAGTGAATGGTACGTCGTTTTAACACTAGTGCTCATCTCAGAAAATTGCATAATTCATTGCTTGGATGTATGTCTGCATTGCTGGCTGCCTGCCCTCCCAGGTGCATTTGTGGATGTGTGAAAGCTGAACCGATGGCACGGTGTGGAGTGTGCTCTGAACTGAAACAGCTGAGTATTTTACAGCTGCCTATATGGGTATCGGCTTCTTTTCGGACATGGATTGGCTCTTCTGTTGAATGTGTTTGTATAAATATGGGCTTATGAATTTGTTTAAGCACTGTACAGATCCTTGTGTTGAATAAAGGTGACTTAGGGAGTAGAGCCTCCTTCCTTGGGAGTGGCTCACAGGCACGAGTTTTAAGTGCAGTTATTAATTTTGAGGAATTAGAGCCTGAAAAAAGTCAGTGTAGCACAGCTCTGTGATGTTCATATTTTTAATTGGATTTTGAAGCTCATAATTAATTTGTTAAAAAGGGAGAGATCCTAGCCATGTAGAAGTGAGTGGGAGTTTTGCCATTGCCTTCAGCAGAGGAGGATTTCACCATCTATCTTTTTATTCTCACTAATCCTGTACAACAACAGAAATGCAGCCTGGCACACGGAAAGGATCCTTCCCATTTCTTCTCCCTGCCATTGCCAGTAGTGAGGTAGGAGGACCCTTCCTACATGTGTGCATCTCAGCAAGATAAGCTTAAGGTGACAGCAGCTATTAAAGAAGCAATTTGTTCTTAGTCTTCACGTGGAGAGATACAGAGATCTCTCTCTTCCTGCCCCCTCCTCCTGGAGTAGCTGCCAGGAGGGCAGGAAATCTAACTTCTTTGAGGTCTCTGGGTCAAGGAGCTGTCTGACATGGTTTTAAAGGTCACAGTGCTCCTTTGCGTTTATCTTGTGCCACGCGGAGCACTGTGTGCCAGCACACTGTCTGGAGCACAGAGAGGTACTGTCTGACATTGTGTGGGACAGGGCTTGGGTTACAGAGGAAAACATCTGAAAACAAAACTCAGCTCAGGGCTGTGCGAGGCCAGACTAGGAATGCTTGAGAGGAGTCCCTGCAGCAAGTAACAGAGATATGTGGCATCCCATGGGTTTACCAGTGATCATGCTTGGCATTTCTGTCTCTCATAACCTATATATATCACTATACATTTTCAAAGCTCTTGACAAATGTTAACAAACCAAACTCAGCTTCAGTCCTGATAGCCCTTGTTTCATAGAAAGCCCAGGATGTTTTTCCTTCACCCTTCAGCTCTGTAGGCAACTGTATCCTTCAGTCTGGCTGTACCTGCCAGATTTGGCTGAGCAGTCATCTGCCTTTGCTTTGCAGCACACACGGCATGGCAGTTCGTCTGCCTCGCTGTCTCCACTCTGAGGTGGGCACTAGAGAGCGACAGAGAACCGAGGAAGCTGAATTATCATCGAGGCTTGTTTACTGCCTAGCTTTGGAAAATAATGCATGAACTGTTCAGAAAAAAAAACAGTGTGCCATCATAGACACGACCAGGACTGGGGAGATCCCTTTCCTCTGAGAGGGGCAAGCAGATGGGATATGCCAGGCAGGATGTCAAGGGCCGGGAGGGGGAGGGCGCTGCAGCAGCTGCAGCTATGGCATCTAGGGCCAGCACTGGGGATGGTGCTTGAGCACAGGAACAGGACACCAGCACTTGGCTCGCTAACAAGAAGTTTCTTACTTTTCTGTTTTTTCCCTGAAAAAAATTCTATTAAAAGGAAAAAAGGACAAAAGGCAAGTCTGCAGAGATGACCAGGCAGGCACAATTTGAGTGGGATGGTATTGTTGGTGGCTCAGTCCATTGCCCTGTTGGGCATTTTCCTGTGGTGTCCTGCAGCACACAATAGAGATATCCAGGCTACCCTTTCTGCATTCAGGGACTGAAGGACAAATGGGTATTTTGGCAAAGTCTTGCCAGCTGCTGCCCCCCACTTCATTGCTTCACCCCAGTGTATACTTTAATTGAGCTACTGAGCCAAAGAAACATTTCAGAGGCCAATAAAATGGTTCAACTCAAGTCAGCATCTCAGCCCACTCTGCTCTTCTCTCTGGGGCAGATGATCACCATGCAGCAGAGCCACCTGTGCAGTAAGAACTCCACAGAAACTCAGTCACCAGAGAACACCTCTATTTCATGTATTTTGATGCAATTCCCTTGCCCTCTTCACTTTTCTTGCTCTTTTGGCCTCTCCAGTTTGTCACCTTGAAATGCATAGGTCTCCCATAAGCACATCTCACTCCTTTACTTGCTGAATAGACATGCTAAATATAGAAATCTGCATCTCTGCACAGAGAAATTTGTCTGCTCTGGCCAAGTGAATGTTTCAGGTGACTGGCAGAGGTGGGTCACACAGCCTGAAACTTCAGTTTGGTCAGTGGTGGGATTTTAAAGATCACCTTCTTAGCAATTTTAAGAACAAGCAAATAAGTAATAATGTCTTCTCTGTTTATAATTCCCATCTTAGAACCTTGGTAGTTAAAGTGATTTCTTGTCTGGGTTTTATCTTAACTCCCTCCTCTCCTGATGCATCCGTACAGTGCTGACTGTGTGGGGAATAGTGACATGCAGTTTGTATCAGTGGAGATGCACTGGAGCATTTGTTCTGGGGGGAGATGATAAATTTGCACACACATGTGCACTGCATAAGAAAAGAGGAGGCGTGAGACCTTGGAATTCTCCATCAGAAAGTGTTAGTGATTCCATGGGTGTTACACTGTGGCAGACTGATCCACAGAGACTGGTCTGTGTTAGAAGATAGGTGAACATGAACACAGCAGACCAGAATCTCTCCTTGTCTTATCACTGCACCATTTCACTGCCTTCAGTGAAATGGTTAATATTTCGGGGCAGAATAATAGCTGATAGAGGTATAGTGCAAAAAGCCTAAAGGACCAGCTGATTTCTAGAAGACAACATTTCTCACCTTATACTCACTGTCCTAATGTATAATTTTTTGAACCAAGGAACAGTTATTCTTGTCAGAAGCAACTAAATAAGGTGCAGTCCTAGAGGGGAGTGGGGATGAAAGCTTGAGAGGAATGGGTGTGAGTCTGAATTGTGTGATGGGCTAACCTGCCCGAGCGGGACAGAGGCAAGGTAGGAAGACACCGGGCTTGCAAGTTGAGTGCTCAGTAATCCTGATGCCACGTTGACTGTTCTCTCCTCCCCTCTGCAGGTGAGAAGCCTTACAAGTGCTCGTGGGAAGGGTGCGAGTGGCGTTTTGCACGGAGTGACGAGCTCACAAGGCATTACAGAAAGCACACGGGTGCAAAACCCTTTAAATGCAACCATTGTGACAGGTAATGCAGCCTCCTAACACCGTGTTCAAGTGACGTGTGGACTTTGTGAGTGGCATGGAGCCACCAGCTCCCTGAGACAAGAGATCTGGTGCCCAGCAGAGGGGCCCCTTCTGGCCTCCTGTCCCATTGCCTCAATCCCGTCCACTCTGTCCCCGTCCTCTCTGCCTCAGTGGCCCAGCAGTCTGGCAGAGGGGAAATAGTTCCTAACAGCCTAAGCTGTTTGCATCCCATAGCACAGAGAAAAATGTAGGACCATGTACAGAGCTGTCTGTTATGGGCACAGAATTTGGTCCATAGAGAGGCTGTTCTTAATACTCTCAAAGCAGAGAAGTCCAGAGGGCCCTAGACCACTTCACTGATGGACTTCTCAACAAAGCTTCTTCAGAGCTTTCCATCTCCTGGTTGTATGAGCCTGATGCCCTCAAAATGGCAGAGCTCCCTTTACATGCTCTGCTTTGGAGAATAAGCCAAGCATCATCTGTGGCTCCCTCCTTTTTGGTAGGGTGGTCAGCAGAAGCTGATGTGGCCCGCATGGGTGTATGACTGGGGGGATGGGGACTGTGTGTGGCTGTTGTGTCACAAATCTGTTGGAAATGTCTAGGAGAAAAACACTTAATTTCTGTTTGATCGTTATCTTCTCTTACCACTGAGTCCAGGGCTCCATTTTTCCCCAGATGAAACAGGGGAGAGTCAATGAAAGACAGCAAAGGGCTTCATTTTCAAAAGCACAGGAGTGATTTAGGTACATCTGACAATTCAAGTTCATGCGGTTGTTTTGTGTAGGTTCTGTGATCTCTGCGTATTTCTGCTAATTAGTGAATCCTTTCCTACAGTTTTAAATCTCACCCTTGACATCTATTTGATGAGGGAAATCCTCTGCACTTTTATTCTGTGTGGGCCCAGATTTAAAATCCTGACAGGTATCCAGAGCTGGGGTTTCTGAAGAGCTGATCATGCAACAGTCCTCGTCTGGGCACTCAGAAACGAGTGGGCCAGTTTTGCCCCAGTTTTGCTGAGCACCCAGCATCTGCCAGTGGCAGCCATGGTTGCTGCCATTCTCTGCTGATTCCTTTTTGCAGTCCTCACCACTTTAGCTGTTTGAATGAATAATGAACTAGTCTGAAAAATCTGGTCATCCTTGCTTGGTGCTGAGCGATTTTGAAAGCTGGGTTCTTTGAATTTAGAAACAAAACCAAAAGAAAACCCTCCTCCCTGTCCCCAGTCCCAACTGATAAGAAATTAGGGTGGAGCAAAAGCAATTACCCCTGTAATGACTCTTGACAGCACTGACAGGATCAAACAATGAGCACTTCTCCCCCTCAAGCCCCCCCAGCTGGAGATTGGCAGTGCCCTGGGTGAAACCTGGATCCACTGTTGAGTAATCAAATAATGTGCTTGCATCTGAACATGTTATCCAGCTAATCCTATTTATATGTATTTTTAAAAGAGGCTTAAGAAAATTACCCATCTTTTTAATGCAGCAGTAAGGTTCTCTGCTCTGATAAGGAAACGTTTTTTAATACAATAAAGGCTCTAGGAAGCCTCTGGGTACACCAGACCAGCAGAGAACATGCGTGGAGAGAGGATGTGTGGGACGTAAACAAGGGACCCCATCCTTTTATGGGAAGGAAATTCGATCATTTTCACATCCTGCCTTTCCAAGAGCTTCATCTCCTTCAGTGCTCTTCTCCCCTTGTCTCCCCTCTTTCCGTCCCCCTTCCCCCCCAGAAGGCTTCCTCTTGGATTATCTTTTGTTTTATCCCTGGATTATCTTTTGTTTCCTCAGAATGAGGGACAGGATAAGCCAAGTAGGGACCTCTGGAGTTCTGCTTTTGTATAAGCACATCTGTGAATGGGAAAGGTTATGTTCCCTGTTTTAAATGTATGGCATTGCCTTTCTCTTTTCTTTCCTGTGAAGACCAAACTAGCCATCCTGGCCTCACAAACACACATACACACAAAGACCTAGGGTTTCTGTGTCAGGACAGACAATATTTTTAGCACATATCTAAAGAAATACAGTCAGTATTTTGAACTCCTCAGTCTCTTTCAGTCCTTTGTTAAGTGTTCATTCCTCTCCCTCTATGAATTATCCCTTCCTACCTAGGCTTTTTCTTTGGCAGCCAACTAAAGTCACTGAAATTGAGAGAGATACTCCTGCAGTCATCTAATGCATTTTCTGCTCTTCAGCTGAATCTGTGGATGAAGGGAAAATATTTATTAATAACTTAGGAGTGCTGGGGACCGTGCACTGTTGAACTCCATGCACATGCCATCTGTATGTGGTGGTAGGAAACAGATGTCTTTAGTCTCCCAGTCACTTGTTGCAAGCTCATAGAGTGACAGTGCCTGTTATTCTTTTGCCCCCCTCTGCCATGCCGCTATTTTTCTTTCTTTTCTCATTCACAGATTTCTCTACTACCACTTATTACAGATGCCACCTGAAGTGAGCACTGAAGTATGTGTCCTTAGCTATTTAGGCAAACTTTTAGTGTTAAAGGTGCTACTTCCCAAGCCCAGGTTCCCAGCTGGAGAAGTTTCCCTGCTACCCTTTATTGCATCTGCCATTATTGACAGGAGTTTTGGTCACTCACTCAAGACATCCTGGCTGCCAAACTTTAAGGAGCCTGTTGGAGCTACTTTTAACATCACTGACGTAGCACAAAACATACATCTGCTGTTGTTCAGAGGTGAGGGCCATACCTTGGCAATCAGAGCATGAAAGTGGTGATTCAGATAGCACACAGTCTGGCTGTGATTTTCTTTCCAGGATGTTTTCAGATGTGTTTGTGTCTCTGACCTTCTGGCCAACATCAAAGGGGTATTAATGTCCTCTGTGTAGAGGTCAATTTTAAAACAAAAGAGATAAGACAACGTGATTCTACTATCCCAGTCCTATCCCAATACCACACAGCTCACAGATCACATTGCTGCTTATAGCTGGCAAACTACCGCTGGTTTGAGTAGCGCGCCATATGTACTGCAAATGGTTTGCGGTTTGGTGGCAGCAGGGGAGAAAGGAGAATCATCTAAAGTGGTGTGGAAAGCAGTATACAAATCCCTGGTGCCTTCCAGACTCCAGGGATGTGCTGATCCTTAGCATTCCCCAGGAATTATGCTCTTCAGAAACACAGGCTAAGGTTATGTTCCCCAGACAGTGCAAACCCCCAGCACTCAAAGGGAAAGAGGATGACAGGGTAGTGGCACTCGCTTGTTCTGCTTAAATAGTGTTTAGAAGATAGCAGTTTAGTGCCAGACTGTTGAGGTATATATTCCTCTGTGTGCGTGTGTGAGCATGTGCGTGTATGTGGTTTCCTTTCTGACAGCAAGATAAGAGCACACTTAGCTGGAATGAAGATGTCCCACAGTGGAGAATCCACAGCTGGTAAGAAAGATGGCTGAGCAAATATTCTTATCTTATCGTAGTAACTTTCCCTCTTTCTCCTGCAGAGGCTTCAGTGCCGAGCAGTGCTGTGTTGCTAAGGAGATAGAGCAAAAAGAGAAAGAAAAGAATAGTGTTTGGGAGCAGGGAATTTATGCATCACGCATCACTGTATGGCTTTTTAGAGCATCTTACTCTAGCGTAAACTGTCCTTTCTAGGAAGATCTGGACTGGGGGAGGGATGATGGGGAAGGTTGTGACAGGCCCACCTACAATGTACAGAGCAGGTCTGGAACTGGAAGAGGTGTAGAGTCAGAGGTGAGAAGCAAGGTTTTATCTCATGGGCAGGACTAGAGACCACCAAGCTGCTGTTTCTTAATTTGTGAAGAAAAGAGTTTCCCTGTGGAGGCTGCTCACTGCTGCCTCTAGTTCCAGGTGGGAAAAAAATGTGTCTGCTATCAATAGCTTTTTTTGGCAGTGTGATTTAGCTGCAAAATCTTGTAGGGAATGTTTTACTGTTGAAAATAAATGTCCACATCCACTAGTCTTAACAAGAGATAGAACTAGTCAAATTAGTCAGCAGGAGAATGCAAAGAATTAGTATTGTATCATTTTATTGGCTATAAATTAGCAAATATGGTACCATTTTATTAGCTATAAACATATTCTAGGGCTGAAAAATATACTAGATGCTAATACTGTGGTTATTAACCTGAAACAATATCTTGAATCCTTATTTTTAACAGACCTTGCTGTGCTGTGACTCAGCACACTTTTCCCTGTGTTGTATATATAACAGAGACAATTGAAGAGGAAAAGCCATGCTTGGGTGGTGGTCTTACGACTAGTCCTAGGCTAAAGTGCCAGCTGGTGCATGTCTTTTTGGCAGCCACTCAAGCTGTTGTTTTGTTTTGGCAGCCCTTGTATCCAGAGCATGCTGCTTTCTCAGTTTAGACTGACGAGAGAGATGTTGGTCCAAGGGTGTATTTTGGCACCCCAGGGCTAGAAAATTCTAGCTGTGCTGAGCCTGCTGTGTTGAAAGCCAAGTGTCCACTGTCAGATTCACATCTGTCTCGCTGTGCTTCATGTAGGAGCTTGGAGGAATGCAACCTTCATCCTAGTTTGAAGTCTTTCTTCTTAATTTTTGCCAATCTGGAGGAATCAAACCCCTTGTAAGCTGCTACAAATCAGTAGAGAACAGCTGACTTGAGCAGAGCCATGCTCATCCACAGAAGCTGAGTATCTAGCTTTTCTTGTGAAGTTCCCTTCTTATGAAGTTTCTTTGTCTTAAAAATTCACCTCTCACTTACTCATCTCTGCATGTAGATGCAGATGGATTGCTCATGTAGGGGAATACTGCCAACAGGACAGAAGAGATCACCCAACTTTTTAAAATCTCTTCATTTTTGTAGTTCTTCCCTTTCTCAGCCTTTCTCTGTTTAGGGTGTTTGCCTTTAGATTGAGTGTTCTTTTGGCTTCTTTTACCTTCTGTCTGAAATATGTTCGGTGCCCATGTATGAGCTATCCAGATTCTCACAATAACCCATTTGGATATTCTTCAGACCACTGTTGGTGGCTCCTTTATACTCTAAATCTGTGGGTTAGGCAAGTCAGTTCTGGAAGCAGCTTTTCCTGGTGCCCTCGGAGCCTACAAGAACAGTGTACTTAAAAGCCATGGATACATGGGGATTGTGTCATGTTTATAATAGATGGGGTTTGCTATTAGTAAAAATAAATAAACCATTGTTTTATGGCTTTGAGTGGAACAAAGGCAGGCCAAGATTTACAGGGAACTTGGAAGCCTCCCACTTTTTGGTGCTCAATTTGAAGTATCTGGTAAAAGTTTAATTTTTAGGGTGTCTGAATCCTACTGCTCTGACAGTCAGGCTCCATTTTAGGACTTTGGGTTGGGCAGCCAGAACCACTGCTTGCTTGTCCTGTGGTTTGCTCGCTAGTGCCATACGTATCTTTAATGGTACTGTGATGGTGGATGCAAAATGGGTTGGTGCTTTCAATCCCATTTCTAATGGCTATGAAGTAAAAAAAATAATAATAAAAAAAATTTCTAGCTTACTGGCAGTCTTGATAAAATGGGGTCTATATTGAATGACAGGGAAAAAATAGCACTTGTCCTCCTGAGAACTCATTCTCTTGATCACTCTGACAATATCTTGGTGTAAAGTGCCTGAATTTGCGCTGCTCTTTCCACTGCTGAGAGTGCCCTGGAACATGTCTACTACAAGGCAACTGTTCTAGAATAGCAATTCCTTATTAACTCTTTGTGGGGTTGCTCTTCTCCTGGAGTAAGTGTTTTATTCTAAGTATCTTAAGCTACTTCTGAAGTGGTTTAAGTCATTTCAGAAGGCAGCAGTCATAAGCCTTTAGAGAGGGAGTTAATCAAGACTGGATGCTTCATTTCAAATTCATGTCTTACCTTATTCTCAATTAACTGCATGTTTAGACCAGCCCTTACATTTAACTAGTTTTCTAGGGTCAGCACTCTAAGTCTGTCTCATCAGCATACATCTGCATGTTCAAAATGTAAAAGTAATATGTTTTCTTATGAGATGGAGAAAAATGGCTTTGTCATTAAAGAACAGGAGTTGAAAGCTGAAGTCCTGGCATTTCTTTTCTGGTTTTATCGCACTTCTTGCGTTCATCAACATCCACATATTACCACCCTGATTCCCAGCAGAGAGATAGGAACAGATACGTAGCCTGACGGGTTGTTAGTCTCCAGACTCTGACCCAGCTTTCATTCCAGTTTGGAGTTAGAAATGAGAATTCAGCTTTCAGAACTAGCATCGTACTTTGATGCTTGTTGCAGGTTGACAAAGCTGGTGTTTTTTAAAACAGATGATGCTGAGTACTTGAGAAAACTGACTTTGTTTATCTTATTTTTTTATATGCACACACACATTTATACTAAATATTTGATTTTGTACTGTTGGTGCATAGATGAGCACTCTTCCCTGATGTTTGACTTGGTGAAAGAAGAGGGAGAACAAGGAACAGAAAGGAGAAGAGTAGTGTATTTGGCTACCAAAGAACCGGGATAGTTGACCGTCTGTGGTCACACTGGTCAATCACACAGGTTTGGTGGTGATCCATGGATAATCCAAGGAATGTCTCTAAACCTGCTCCTCTGTTTCCTGCTGTGCATAAGGAGGAAGGAGCAGGAATACTGTTTTCTCAAATCCTATATGTATTTCATTTCCCAATTGCCTTATTTTGCAGGTGTTTTTCCAGGTCTGATCACCTTGCCCTCCACATGAAGAGACACATCTAAATATCAGTCGTGGCATGGATGTCATCTGAGCTAAGTGTTGTGAGATGAAAGTGGAACTCAAGTTACAACATGCTGCCTTGCAGGAGAAGAGAACTTGATCACGTGTAATCCTCTGTACAGAGACCACATGCTCACACTGTCGTGCACCCAGTTATACTTCAATACATACATCAGTTCTTTATGCCTTGCCCCAGCTGGATGGGAGAAGATGCAGGCGAGGAAATAGTATAGAGGTGAAGTCAATGAGAAGGAACGTTTGCTTACAGTACATCGTCCCTCTTGGATTTGTTTCCTGTTTTTGCAAGTGGAAATCAAAGAAAACGGAGGAGGCTTCCCTGCAGGTGGACAGCAGTAGGAGGGGCTTATTTAACTTGCTTCTCAGTGCAACTCAATAGGATAATATGTCGTCTTGAAGTTGCATATTTGTAGCACTAACTTTCTTTTTAAATAGATGGGGGGAAACAATGACCTAGAAAACCAAATCCCAGTTTGGTAGCCAAAATTAACCTCTTGGTTCATTTGTTCTTTGAGAATTCCTAATGTTCAGTGCGTCAGACTTCTCACAGACACTTTGACCTGTCTTGGTTTTGGTTCTTCTTCCTAGAACTGAGCTATTGAGATCCTTTTAAGTCAGTACCAATGGCCTTAATGGCAGTGGACTGTGGAGTGACACTTGTGACACAAATATCCTCTTTTTGGCCTGAGTTTATGTAGACTTCACGGAGGACTATATTTTTGTTTGTTGTTTTTATTTTAATTTTTGTTTTGGCTATTGCACAACATATGCACTAGGGACTCTAGAAGCTGCTGCCATGATGGCTAAGTGGCCAAGGGATAAACCCCTGAGAAACAGCACCTAATATCTCTGTAGGCCTCACCGTATTGCCATAGCTAGGACTTCTTGTTTATTTGTTGAACAAAAAACTTCAAAAGCTACTTGGAAGCTTAAACATTTTTTTCTCTTTTCTCCACGAACAAGTGATCTTCAGAACTCCTTGTCTTCTCCTGGATATCGGTCTGGGACTGGCCACACAGGCATGACTACAGGATTCCTTCCACACCATGTGAGCATGTTAGCCACAACCCACAGCAACTCAGTGATGAATTATGTTGCTTTTACTTGCTGTTCTTCTATTAACCAATCTAAAACATTAGACTTTTGTTTGTGTAAAGAGCACCTGCAGACATTTTAATTTAGAGCCAATGTTTCTGAGCATGTTACACACACACAAAAAAAAAAAAAGCCAAGCCAAAAATCCTGCTCCAGTCTCTGAGTGGGAAATCAAGAACCTCTTCCAAGTACAATGGCTTCATTCAGCATTAGCCTTTTAAAGAAATTATCAAAGTCCTCCTTTTCCATTCATCAAGTTGATGCTATAGCCCACTCCTACATGAAAACGGTGAAGGGTGGGTTGGATTTTACATCCAGCAGTGAGTCTTTTCCAAATGATTGGTCTAAAGTGTTACTAACCTACAGGTCCATTTTGGACTCCTGTGTGAAACATCATGGAGGAGTGGAGGTCTCATGCTCACCCTTCTGTCCTATTGATAATTTGATTTTGTTGGCTCAAAGTGGATTAAAGTCTTCATTACAAAAGAAAAACAAAACAAATGTATCTTACCATAACTTGCATTTGAAACTATTTGGCACTGACCCTGACTCCAAAGACTGCATTTAGGACCATAAAAATGGCCTATGCAAGCAGGCAGGTGGTCATTAGTTTGTATATTTTGTATATTCTGGGACCATCCCTACAAGATATGTCTAGAAATGAAACAAAATGGCGTGTGGTCCACAACTTGTTGCTGCTCTTTTATACTGTATTAGCCAACTGCCCTTCTTTGACTGTTTTGACTCATTGACTGTTAAATATTTCCCTTAATTTATGTTTTGAGAGGTAAAACTGTACTCTTAGGGGAAAGAAGAACAAACAAGGAAGTCGATAGATGTTTAAGAGCCGTCACCGGGATCCTTGGCACTTGAATTCTCAGCCTTTTGCAACCTTTGATTCCAGTGAGAGAGTGAATTTACTCAAAAGATGCTGTTTTTCCTCACAGTTTTCACAAAACACTGTGACTGTCAACTGAACACTTTGGGGACAGGGGGGAAATACAATGTCTGGCCCATATGGCATGAAATATGGACCAAAATCCAACCATCTTTTAGGGACAATGATGTAACATTTGTGGTAAAAGCATGAGAGAAAGTGAGAGAAAGAAAAGAAAGACAGAAAGAGAGAGAAGGAAAATTGAGTTTATTCCAAAGATGTATAACTAACCATACTCTATATGTGTATATATATATGCTTATATATATGTATACATTTAAAAATTGCGGAGCACTGCTTGCTGACAATCTCGTATTTCTCTACTTCTGTATTTGCATACTTTTTATGGCCATTCCACCCAACTTTTCCACTGGGACTGAGGGCCCTAGAATCCAAATTGAGTTGGAATATATAGAGCATCCTGCTAGATGCCTAAGGGGAACCAAAACCTCAGCTGTGTGAAACTGTAGAGCATCCAGTCAGTGCATTAGGTTAAAATAAAGGGTAAGAGAATCCTAGAATTTCCTTATTGTGGTGTCTTAAAGTGTGTGCTCTTGAACCCACCACTATGATATTCATTGGCTGTGAACCTGCATAAATATCCTCCTTTGACCTCTGAATACACTTGCCTTTAGACGTGCTGTCAGTAGTCTACAAACCTTTATTATTGACAGTTTATGTACCAGACTCTATTTAAAATGGAAAAAATCAAGCAAGACTGTTTATTTACTTGCAGTTTTCATTTATGGTCTTGTTGACATCTTACTTGAATATGGCAGAACCAGGGCCCCATGGAAAAAAACATGCTGAAATGTCTGATTATTTTGTTGTAGAGGCAGGCCTATATCTAAATCATGGATCCAAATAGCCTAAAAAACAGAGAGAAAAAGGGGATGAGAGACAACCAGATTTTAGATTTCTAAGGCTCTCTCTGTAGCAGGTCTTGAACTCTGAAGCCAGATTTTGGGCTTTAGGACCATCTCTTCTGTTTGTTAAGGGAGGTATTTTTCACCAGTATACTCAGTCAACCTCTGGACTTCAGTTTTTGGGTGCTCATATGTGTCTTAGTCATAACTAAATTTGTGAACCATAGCTGGTATTTTGTAGAAGTCTCCATTTTGGAAAGGCATAATTAGTGACACACTCCAGGATTCATTTTTTACCATGACAAGTTTTGTTTCTTTGCAGGCATCTTAAACTGTACACTTCAAACTTGTGTAATCTGTTATAGCTAGATCTTTTTAAGGCCTGTGTCTAAAGTTTTACAGTTGCCCTCTAATTGTAAACTATGAGTAGAAGCAGACTAATGAGGAAAGGCTAATACTCTCTGAGAGGTTTTTTGGAAACAAACCCATAAATTTTCTCAAATAGCAGGTAAGGACTGAGTTATCCAGCTGTACAAGGGAGAAGCTTAGCGTTGTTTCCTCGTGCTAGATTTATGCCTATTTGCAGACTGTGGTTTCCAAGGCCATGGGACTGTAGGATGAGAACAAATTGAGACAAAAGTCTCACAAAGTAGTGTATGGAGAGGAAGCAACTAAAATGAATGTGAAGTTTTGTGAATAGGTAAATATTATTTTGGAGCAGAGCAGTCAATCATAGAATCATGCAGGTAGGAAGGGGCCTCCAGAGGCCATCTTGGCCAACCTCCAATTAGAGCAGGTTGCTCAGGTCCATATCCAGCTGAGTTTTGAATATCTCCAAGGATGGAAACTCTACAATATCTGTGCAAGTGGAACCTTTATGGTAAAAACCCCCCACCATGTCAAGTAGGAATTTTCTATGTTCCAACTTTTTTTCATTGCCTCTTCCACTGTGTACCTCCAAGAAGAGTCTGGCTTCTTCTTTATACCCTCTCTTAGGTATCTGTAGACAGCAATAAGATCTACCCTTACCCTTCTCTTCACAATGTTGAACCATGTCTCTCAGCCTCTCTTCATCCATCATGTATTCCAGAACCTGATCTGCACAGTGGCTCTCTGCTAGACTTGCCCCAATATGTCAGTAATTTTCTTATAGTGGGGAGACCAAAAAGGAGTCAGAATATTCTAGATCAAAACGTACTTCATATGTTACAGTGTTGATATAGTTTCTTTATTCTGGATTTTTCCATTATCTAATTGAGACAAGGTATACTCTATGACGAGATTCAAGTTCTGAAAATTCTCTTGTGAAAAATCATTTGGGAAGCACCAGTTTGAAGATTTTTCTAATTAGATTTGCTGAATCTATGTATAAAAATATGTTAATGGAAATATGCCCTCTATACTGCTGGCTCAAGGCCTGGCAAGCAAAATTCTGCTTTTCCAACATAATGATTGCTGGATGTTTTACCTTAAATTAAAAAAAATGTCTTGTTCTACTTATACTACATCAAATATAAAGAAACTTGAGAATGTATTTTAGTCACTTGTTAGGTCAAAGCAATACTTCAGTGCATCTTTTATCTGTTTGTATTTCCCCTTAGGAGATAAAGAGTATTTTATAAAGATTGGTCTAACAGAAAAGGGGATTCCAGAGTCCAGAGTATTTTTCATTATCCCAGAGTTTTCTTTTTCAATAGCCAGTACTCAGTCTAGAAAATTATATTACATGGATAAACTGGCAAATGGAGAAAAGAAAGTGCTGAAATCCTAGATTCTTTCAATGTCTTGGACAAGGCCCTGAGTAGTCTGATCTAACTAAACTGGTTTTTAAACAGAGAGTTGAATTAAGCAACCTCCAGAGGTACCTTCCAATTTTCCTGTGTTTCTATGATTGATTCATTTCAAAGCCCTCACTGATTGTGTACTGGTTCTAGTTCTTCCCAATCTTGTGCTGTGGAACAGACTGTACTACAGGCCTGTTAGATTTCTTTCAAACTCTGATAGTTTAGTCTTTATTAAACTTTATAATGCTTCTCCATGAGGGAGACTTAGAGAGGAAGAAATCTTAAAAAAAACCCCAAACCTTTAGCAAGCCAGTTTGAAGCAATATCATACCATGAAATGTGTCACAGCTGCAGGGACCAACTAGAGATTATGGAAACAAGTTTGCTAGCCTCGAAGACCCTTATGTTATCTCAAAAATGGTTTCCAGGACCTGCAATCTAGGCCAACACGTATTTCTACAAAGGTAAACAATTTTTTTTTTTCTGTTTTTTTTCCATTCATTCTTATTTTCCTCATACATTTTGGAAATGCGTTTACTAATTTCTTAGACTACCACATTTTCACTTAATGCTTGGAAATCGCTGCCAAGCACAGGTGGGGAAGAAGAACCTGAATGCAAGAGCCCCTACGTCATTGCTTTAGAACATTTTTTTCTTCTGGAGTAAAAAGATAACTAGACACTAGGGTGTGTGGCTAAAACTGAGTTGATCAATATGATAGTTGTGGTGACTGAGTGTATCTTATCTGTGACCTTTCTGGTATCTACAGAATCAGACTTTCTCGCTCATTTTTACCTGGCCCTAGACAATTTGGGCTTTTTAACTCTCCGACACAAATGTCGCTATTTAATGTTGTTTGTTTGTCTGTGTACAAAAGAGGTCATAATTGGTGCTTTTGACAAAACTGATGAAAATCCAACTTACTTAAGTGTTTCCTCTTCTCTGCCTGTTCCCTTAATGTGTGTCAAAATCTTTAAATTTAAAAAAAAAAAATAGAAAGAGGAAAAAATTGTAAATAATTTAATGTTATTAGGCCAGCACCCAGTGGATAAAGGGCTTTTATTCTTGATTTCATTCAGGACTTGGCACATCCTGTCATTCCATGCAGTAAGACTGTTTTTAAGCTTTCATATCCTGGGTGACGCCTCTAACCCAACACTATTTTAAAGTACTTTTTGCTGATTTCAGATAGAATTGCACTTGCAAACTTCCTCACATACCAAGAACAATAAAAAATGCTTGACAATAACTCTATTTAGCTCTGTCTTGAAAAATGAAAATTATTTCCTCCCAAGATATTACAACTACTTGTTGACAAGTCTTGCCTGTCTTTTATCGGCATTAAATCTATGCCTTCTTGAATGATCATTTCCAGATCAAGCTTGGATATTATTCTTCCTTTTGTCACATTTCTGTCTTTTTTTATTAATAGTTTAGGGATGACTCCTGCAGTCTTTCTCCTCCACAGCTCTACACTGACTTCAGTGGCAAGATTTAGCATTGCAAGAACTGTAGGATCTGGCCAACGAGGTACTATGATGTGTCTTGAAAAGCTGAGACTTTCCTCTTCTCTTAAAGGAGGAAGTCCAAGACATACTTGTGCTATATAAGTTATATATATATAATGATATAGCTGTATATATAAATTATATACATGAGAATGTGGAGATGAGAGGGCAGGCTGCCTTTATCACCTCAAGAATGGATTTCCCTACCTGAAAACTTTCAAACGCAGGTGTCATTTTTCAAACAGGGTTTTATAGTTTTCCTTAATGCTTGTTAATGGCATTTTTGCTGTAATAATTAAAGTTGGAACTCTGCGATTTTCAAAATGAAAGCTTTGATGATTTTTTTAAGTGCTTTGGTCCTAACTTCTATATACTGCCAGAAAACAGGTTCTCCACCCTGTCTCTGTGTGGATGTGGATGTACAACAGTATCCCATATATACCTACACAGAAGAGGAAACTGAGCTACTGACTTACAGTTTGTAGTAGCCAACTGTGCCTATTGCTTTGATTTAGGGAGGGCACTTGCTGTTGCCACTGCATTTTAGGAATCATGTCAGCTTCTGTAGGAAAGTTTTCAACAATGCTGGGAAATATATGTTGCTGTGTACTGTGAATGAGTGGGCTGCAAATTTGGGGTTGGGAGGGGAGGTGGGAAGGGAGGGGTATGAGGGCTTAGCATGTACACACTAAAAGTGAACTAGAATGGACAGAAAGGTGACATTTTTAGCCTTTATTGTTGGGCTCTCGGGGAAATGAAAAGCTACCACACAGCCCCTGGAAGGCCTGATGGCTGAAGGGCTGATCTTTCCTTTATATTTTGCAACATATTTTTTACCCGTCGCTCTGTATTTTAAACCCCAGGCCTGTCAGATTCTGGAAGTAGATCAAAACACTGGTTTAAACACTGCTTTGTTACCAAGGCCATGTCTCTACCAGGGAAGTTGCCCTATTGTTAAAATATTTTTAGCTGCACCTATTACTTGATTGCCTGGATTGAGTTTGCATTGGCATTCTTTGCAGTTCAGCTAAAGTGTAAGAAATGCTTCAGCCAGTTGAGATACCTCTACAGGAAGGTCCTTGCACCAATTTAAATACCTGGTTTTGAAATCACTGCATATAAACCGTGACAGCTTTTCTCTTAGAAACAAGGCCTTAGTTTAGCATGTCTACTCATCTAGTTGAGAAAATAATAATGCAGGCTGAGATTGTTCTTTTTTTTTTTTTCTTTGCTTTGCAAAGTGGCCTGTTTTCGTTCTTGCCCTTGGAAACCTTTCTTGCTCTCTACTACACATTAGATTTTTGTTTGGGGGATCTTTTTTTAGCAACAACAGAAAAAAGTATGATTGCTCCCTATTTAAGAAAAAAAAACAACATTGCTTGAAGGACTTTCATTTTGCACTATAATTTTTCTTTTACCAGATGTGTCTGACAAGTGCATTTTGGAGATGCCCTCGGTCACGTTCTCTCAGGCCTACTCTGGTATTTCTAATATATCACAGAAGTACCCAATCTTGTAGCCCTCAGTTCTGCCTTTTTTTGACATTTTATTTTTTTTAAGCTTTTTATATATATATATATATATATAAATATATTACTTTGTCAGTTTTTTTGCTGTACAAAAGTCTTAAGATTTAAAAATATTATTTGTATTATATGATGGTGGTATGTTAATGTTACAAAATTATTAATGAAGAAAAAATTTATTTTTGTTACTGGTCTGTTTCATAATTCTTTTTTAAATTGGTATATTGTAAGATATCTATGCAAAAATGTTATGTGACGCATTTTTATTTAAGAATGTAATATGTGTAATAAACAGTAGAATGTGTTTGGCCCAACAGTGTTTAGTGTGCCTTGTATATTATTTCTTCGTGAAAACTTCTGTGAATGGTGAAATGGCTTTATGAATTTCAGTTAACGCCATGGTTCTGTGAACAGTTATTGCCATAAAATACATAACTTCTAAGCATGCTTTAGCTTATCAGAATCACATTTTTGGATTAAAATAATTTCTTTTTAAAAAAAAATATATTTCATAACAGTTCAAGTGTTGCTTATATTTGTGCTGTATCACACGTTGCTTTTGGAAAAGATGCTCAAGAAGGAAATTTGTATTCTTGAAAGCTGACCAGATTTCCATCTGGCTAGTAATGCTACTCCTATTGGAGTTAGTGACTTCTCTTATTTGACATTTTCCACTGGTTGAAGATTTCAGCCAGTATTATTTTTGTAAAAGACATAGAGAACACTTGTATTGCGTTTTCTGTCTTGCTTTGAAACATTTGTCAGTCAGTGGTCAAAATAGGACCAGACTTTCAGGCTCCTGAGCCCTAGTGCTATGCTCTCCGTGCATCAGGCTGTCTCGCAGGAGTGCAGTATTTTTCTTTCCCCTGCCTCAGTCATTTAGTCTCCCTCTTTANTTTTTTTTTTTTCTTTGCTTTGCAAAGTGGCCTGTTTTCGTTCTTGCCCTTGGAAACCTTTCTTGCTCTCTACTACACATTAGATTTTTGTTTGGGGGATCTTTTTTTAGCAACAACAGAAAAAAGTATGATTGCTCCCTATTTAAGAAAAAAAAACAACATTGCTTGAAGGACTTTCATTTTGCACTATAATTTTTCTTTTACCAGATGTGTCTGACAAGTGCATTTTGGAGATGCCCTCGGTCACGTTCTCTCAGGCCTACTCTGGTATTTCTAATATATCACAGAAGTACCCAATCTTGTAGCCCTCAGTTCTGCCTTTTTTTGACATTTTATTTTTTTTAAGCTTTTTATATATATATATATATATATAAATATATTACTTTGTCAGTTTTTTTGCTGTACAAAAGTCTTAAGATTTAAAAATATTATTTGTATTATATGATGGTGGTATGTTAATGTTACAAAATTATTAATGAAGAAAAAATTTATTTTTGTTACTGGTCTGTTTCATAATTCTTTTTTAAATTGGTATATTGTAAGATATCTATGCAAAAATGTTATGTGACGCATTTTTATTTAAGAATGTAATATGTGTAATAAACAGTAGAATGTGTTTGGCCCAACAGTGTTTAGTGTGCCTTGTATATTATTTCTTCGTGAAAACTTCTGTGAATGGTGAAATGGCTTTATGAATTTCAGTTAACGCCATGGTTCTGTGAACAGTTATTGCCATAAAATACATAACTTCTAAGCATGCTTTAGCTTATCAGAATCACATTTTTGGATTAAAATAATTTCTTTTTAAAAAAAAATATATTTCATAACAGTTCAAGTGTTGCTTATATTTGTGCTGTATCACACGTTGCTTTTGGAAAAGATGCTCAAGAAGGAAATTTGTATTCTTGAAAGCTGACCAGATTTCCATCTGGCTAGTAATGCTACTCCTATTGGAGTTAGTGACTTCTCTTATTTGACATTTTCCACTGGTTGAAGATTTCAGCCAGTATTATTTTTGTAAAAGACATAGAGAACACTTGTATTGCGTTTTCTGTCTTGCTT
The DNA here is from genome assembly GCA_013400375.1 of Thinocorus orbignyianus. Lineage (NCBI taxonomy): Eukaryota > Metazoa > Chordata > Aves > Ciconiiformes > Thinocoridae > Thinocorus > Thinocorus orbignyianus. The sequence continues at coordinate 783,430 of VXBW01000609.1, read as the reverse complement.
TGAAACATTTGTCAGTCAGTGGTCAAAATAGGACCAGACTTTCAGGCTCCTGAGCCCTAGTGCTATGCTCTCCGTGCATCAGGCTGTCTCGCAGGAGTGCAGTATTTTTCTTTCCCCTGCCTCAGTCATTTAGTCTCCCTCTTTAATGTCTGCAAAATTGCAAGCGCAATTGAATCTACCTGGATGCTCAAGTACTAAAAATGTATTTAGGCAATAAAAACAGTCATTCTGAGCACAATTACTTTGCAGTGTCGTGGCATAAAATGAAATTACCTTTTCAAGTCACGCCAGTATCCCAGGTTTTGCTGTCTTGTGCTCACATGCTGCAGCAGCCTCAGTGGACACTGCATATGAACACCCTATAGGGCTCATCTGATGCAAACTTGCTAGCTTTTGTTCCTGGAGCAGCATGCCTCACTTGCCCTGTTGGGAGACCTGCTGGGACTGTTTATGTCAGACAGACAGAAGGTAGGATTCCCCTCCTGCCATCTGCATCTAGAAGCCAAATGACCATTCTAACCTACTCACTTATACTCCCTCTGTAGCTAATGAAGAGAGACATATCCAGAAGTGACTCACTCCAGGGGATGAGTTGAATGCAAAAGGAGATGAGGTGGCATCATGCATTTCTGGAAAGCCACATGGTAAGTCGGAAGGAAAACGTTACAGTGATGCCCGTGGCTGTTCTGGTGACTCAGGTCGTACCAGATGTTTGATGCTGGTTATAATTTGTAGTGTTTGGGTGTATGTTAATGAACAGCTCTTGAACACTGGAAAAGGACTCAGCAGAAGTCAGAATTTTGGACTTATGTTCCAAATCGTCAAAACTGCACAGTGCTCTGATTGCTTCAGTGTGGCAGTGATACCTTGGTGTCACTCTTACAGAGCTGTCGTGGTTTGGGCTGGACTGGCCACGGAAACCAAATGGTAAGTGAGACAGTCTGAGTTTTTTGCATCCTACCATGAAAATATAAGGCTGGAAAAAAAAAAGTCTCTTTGTTATAGATGGAAATATTTGTGTGATGTAGATATGAATGGAGTTATGTATGACACAGAATTCTTTCTGCAAATAGAATTTTGACATTATAGCTTTTTTCTTGTAAAGACAAGGTCCAGGTTCCTCATTTTCTCCATTCCTTGAAAACCTCTGGAAGCTGTTCCGTGTCAATTTGTCTCGCCAAAGATCATTCTAGTGTAAATTACTATTCTGCTCTCCACCTGTGAGAAGGACTTACAGAGAGCTCTGCAACAACCTTTTTAAAGGAAACTGGGGCAGCACAGCTGTTTTTTTGGCCTGTGTTCAACTGGAATGAATCAGAGGGAGGATTATCAATTACACATAAACATACAACCAGTTTGTCTTCCAGGAAAATACAGTGTTTTACTATCATAGGCTTCCTCTTAGAAGCAGGTAGGTTATTAGTCTGCAGGAATGGCTGTCTGACGCTCCCCTGAGCTGGAGGCCAGGAAAAAGAGATGCTGTTAAAGAGCTCCTTTCCTCTGAAATGGCTTGGGTAGCACACAGTCATGCTTCTTGGGCAACTCCCACTGTTGGGGTGCTGAGTTCTCTAAGGAAAGCAACAACAAATTTATTCACTTCTAGGGTTGGACTGAATATCATCATCTTATTGAGCTCATCTACTGCAAACTCATCATGTGCGAGCTTTGCATGACTTTCCAAGATGTAGTTCTTCTCTTTCAGATGCATCTCAGCATACTCCCTTATTGGGCCATAGGAGGCTGAGGGGGCTCAGCGCTGCCTGGGCAGAGCTCTGCAGCGTGGGGCAGCCTGGTGGCCAGCTGACTCTAACAGAGGGGACTGCCAGATACAGAGACCCCATTCATAAGAACTCAGGTGCGGCGCCCAGGCCCCAGCACAGCAGAGCCTGAGCTAGGAGAGAAGGGGTGAAATGGTGTTTCCCCAGCCCCGGAGGCAGCAGTTGGCTACCCTTCGGCGGGCGAGGATGGAGACGGGGGCCTCTCTGGCCGCCACGCTAAGGAGATGTGCAGGGCCCCTCAAAATGGCGCCTCTCCCCCTCTCAGGTCTCCTGGCAGCAGCCGGCCTGTCGTCTCCAGCACCTTTTGGAGCTGACTGCAAGCCCTGCTCAGTGGCTGAGCAACTGGAAGTGGTGGCAGCAACAGCAGGAGCTTTAGGATTGAAGGGAAGCACAGGAGGAAATGTTCTTTTCTCACCAGGTGAGTCCTTTCCTGGCATATGGAAGCCATGCTGCCCTCTTCCTGTGCAGTGATTCTGTCAACCTTTCTGTTCCTTCCACATGCTTCACTGTTTTGGGGTCTGTCTTGCAAAGCTGGCCAGGCTTTCTGCTTGGCCTTGAGGATTTTCTTTTCACAGTGTTGGTGACCAAAGAATTACAAAATGGCGCCATGTTCCTCATGGTGGGGATTGCTATTAACCCCTCATCTGCTTTTCTCTCAGCATTTTTGATGCTGGGTGCCTGCCTTTCCAAGCCACTACATGGATAAAAACAGCCACCTAGGCATCCATGGATCATATTTTCATTCATAAACTCAACAAGGGCATCTGTACTGTTAAATTGCTGGTATGGCTGGTCAAACAGCTCGGAGCTAGGAGGTGCCTAAAGGCAGCATAGACATGGGCACTGTTTTGGGAGATGGTGTGGGGAAAGGTGAGAGATTTCAGTGGTGTGAGATGGAAGCCACGCTGAGCCAGTCAGCCTCAGGGACAGAGCAGATCCCAGGAGTGTTTACTTGTCCTTATGAATGGTGACAGTGCTCCCACACAGTGCCGTTCCCTCCAGCAGCTGCTGTTGGGCTCTTGCGGTGACCACAGCTGTCTGTGAGGAGGGCACGGTGGGCTCGCAGGAGCTGTGTCACTGTGATCAGGTGTCACCTACAATTAACTGATTTGTGAGGTGCTCTCTGAACACAACCCCTGGCAGCCAGGCCACTCCAGCTCAGTGCCTCAGGTATCTACCACAGCACAGAAGCTTCAAGATGATGGCTGTGCCAGCAGTAGCTGGGATGGCTGCCAGCCTGGACAGGCCTCCTTCCCTTGCTGCTGCGTGTGCTTGGTGGCACTGAGCAGCAGGAGGTAAGTGCATGGTCAAGAAGGAAGCTGGACCACCACAGTGGGCAGGCAAAAAAAGCCATCCACAGGCTGAGCAATTTTGTTTAGCCTCCAAACAAAAGACCAGCCCCCGGGTAGTTGCTGCCTGACAAACTTAAGGAGGGCAGTTTTCCCTTTGATATTAGTGGGAATTACATTGTACACATACCAAGGGAAGAATATGCCCCTGAGGCATCGGAAATTACGGTGGTGAGTCATTGTGTCAAAACAGCTTTTTGGCCGCTCATCCCTCACTCTTCAGAGGGGCCCCACTTCCACACAGGGAAGGACTTCCCTGGAAGCAACACGAATAAAGGAGAAATAGTCAACAACTCCGAGACAACTGCCTGTATGTTTGTGTCAATTTAAATGAGAAACATACAATCAAATTTGATGGCCTTCTTAGTTTACTTTTTTTTTTTTTTTTTTTTTTACAGAAGAGAAAGGGATGAAGAGGACACTGAAGACAAAACATGCAAAGGAAATCTCAACTAAAATTTGATTTTAAATAGAGCAAAATATTAGTGGAGCTGTATGGCAAGGAACTGTACCAGGATTTGGAAGTGCCAGATTGTACCCGTGTCACAGCAGATATTTTAGGTAAATTTAACTAAATGTCATCATCTTGTATTGGCTCTGTTTCAGTGATGTGCACCCTTTTTTCCTCTGTATGCTCCTATGTAGCACAAGTACAGTATGCCCATGGAATTCACCTGTTCCATGGCTCTGGCAGACACAAAGCAAGGTGTTAACATCTGTGTAAGACATTTTGGCTGGATGATTCTGTTGCAAAAGGCTAATGCTGGTTTCCTCTTTTCATGAACAAAGCAGAGATGGTCTTAATAGAAATTTAAACTTTAGCAACAGGCAGTGGGGAGAAGATTTTACTGACAGTAGCCAAGCCCAAGGAGGATGGTGTGAACCATCTTTTCTTATTACTGAATTCTGTGCTGAATCCAAATTCTAGGAATTTACAGCCTGGTCTGCAGAGGACTTGAGTTGACTTTGACACCAAGTTCAGAAAGGCATCTCTTCTTGACCAAAATCAAACTGTAGCTGTTTGTTACATCACCCTTCTTTATAAGTACAGCAACTAGTTTTCTCTAAGGCAGGGAGTGACTTTATTATTCTGTGTGCTGATTTTTCTGAAAAGAATTTGTAAATATTTTCAGAAAAATCCATTATTCCAGTAGTAAGATATAAGCTTCAGAGACCTCTCTAATTTTCATTTGTCTGATTTGTCTGATTATGGCCAATTATCTTATGGAGCAACAGGACTGAAAACAAGAAGAGTCTGATGCCATAATCACTTTTTGAAATGATGGCTTTGTTTATGCTTTGTTTGGGGAAAAATTATGGCTGGTGAAAACATCAGGTAAATCAAGGAAGTTTATGATTCTTCCTTCACATTCCACGTGCCTCACACTTGACCCAGAAGAGCTATTGGAGGTGTCTCCACACCTCTTAAATTCAAGGCTTATTGATTCTAAGTACCTTTAGCTGTGCCAAGCATTGTCAGCTGTGGAGATGGATACACATCTGTTAAGAACCAGCTTAACATCTATTTTGTGTGCTGGCAACTGTCAGAGCGAACAGGTAATCACCATCAGCACGATTATTATTTTATGTGTTGTCCGACACACGTGTATGCATTTATACATATATTTAGGGATATTCAAGCTCTTATATTCCCTCCTGCCCTTCCTGGTAGTACTATAACACAATCCTTAAGAACATTGTCCTGCTCCAATCCCTGTACTTAACCCGTGTGAGAGGAGGAGAGGAAGAAAGCTTTTCTGAATGTAATACTAGTGTGGTGTTAAGCCTCCTTGTCTGCCAAACCAGATACTCCTGTGACACAATAAATGTGTCACTTCAGTCCAAATTCACAGGTGATATTCAATGCTTAAATGGTTTTTTGGGTGCTGGGGGGCTTTGGCCTCCCAGCTCTTAAACCAGGAATGATGGCATTCCTCTCCTAGACAGGGGAACCTGTATTAATGACATTATCAGATTTCAAAGATACAGAGGCCCCAGACTGACTTCCCTGCTATCACCTGTCTGCTAATCTAACACTATGTTGTTCCTGCTTAATATCACTTTCAATCAAGTTATATCCTGTTAAACACCAACTTCTCCTTAGTTGACTGCCAAACCACGTAGTGGTAGCTTCAGCGGGAATGCCATGATATCCAGATACAGTAGGTGAAACTACTACGTTACCATGGTTCTCCTCCTTCCCTGCCTTGTGTTCCCTATTGTATTCCTTATTGGATTTCTGTGATGGATCACACAGTGGCTGTGGGTGTTCTGGGAAGGGCCAAGCGTGTGCTTGTGAACTGAACGAGTTCTCCATCTCAGTAGGACTTGTTTCTTTTCACATGAAGACACATACATTTAAGGGAGCATATGTATTTGAGTCTAGATCAGGGCCATACTGATGTATGCTGTGTGACACTGATCCCTATTTTGTGATGCCAATGCACCCTTGCTCTCTCATCTGGAAACTGCAAGCAATACTAAGAATTCCTTGTCAGGGTGACTGTGAGGATCAAATGTTTTGAGGAAGGGGAAGTGACTGCTAAGAATATTATAGGTTTGGTAGTAAGCAGATATTTTTTTGCGGTATCATTGAATCTCTATTGCCATCAAAGACAAAAATGTACCATGGTTCTGTAAGAAACTCTGAGACCAGTGCTAACGCACTGTAACCCCCTTAGTTAAAAAACAAAGATACATATGTAAGAGGTTGTCTGCTATTGGCAGTGCTTGAGAACATCAGTGCATACTCCAGTCTCTTCCTTTCTTGGACAACTGTAGGGTGCAGGCATGGTCCGTAGATATATAAGGGAGGGAAAAAGAAATTATAATATTTAGGTGGCAGATATTTGATCTGATGTTTTTGAAAGAGATTATCTCCAAAGTGAGGAAAATGTTAACTTGCAATGTGTCTGAGCATTTCAATGGATCACTCTTCAGGGCTGAATACAGAAAAAAATTCCTTTTTCTGAAAAGTTAACCCTAAAGTGGTGCCTGATCTAAAGACCGTTAAAGCTATTGGGCAGCTTTTCCACTTAAATAGAGCTTGGACTGCAATCTCAGTTCTCAGTCATGAGCATGGATATTTTTTGTTTCATGCCATTTTTTTTTCTTTCATCATACAGTAAAATAGATATTTTTTTAAAAACACCAACAAAAATGCTTAAAGACAGCCACTCCAATTATAACATTCCTGTTGGTACCCATTCTTTTGTCTCCAAAAGGAGCAGAGTCCTGCCACAGTTCTGCTCTTCCACATGGCTCTGATTTTAATAAGAACAGGAGGAGGCATAGAGAAAGCGTAACATTGTCTGCGGGGGACCAGTCCATGCCTCAGCATTTAATAACGTAGCAAATTAACAGTCTTCTCCAAGAACTGCTCCTTTGAATGACCACAGTCCAGTGTGCCGTATTTCCTACAAAACCATGGTTTATGACTAATACACTGGTTAGATGTTCCACATACATTCATTACATTCATGTCAGAGATTACCAAATGGCAGTAACAACAGAGCTATTTTCCAAGCTTTACACTGACTTTTTCTTTCCATTCCTCTTAAGGGGGAAAAAAAAAAAAAAGGGAATTATTACACCACCTCGAGCACTTCTTTTTTCTCATTTAACTGCCCCAAACTCCCCCCCACCTCGTCAAGCTGCATGAAATCTTTCCAGCAAGACCTAAAAACATGTGATATCCTCTTGGATTCATGCTTCCTGTGGAATCTCAAGCTGTGAGAGGCCTCAGGATAGAGCACTAACTGACAGGGGGATGGAGAGGCAGCCGGGATTGTGTAGGCGTGCAGAACTGAGGAACCGGGGCTCTCAATATGTTTTTAATGAAACTAATAAATACAGCCAGTGAATGAATAGAGCTGATTGACACAGGGAGTTCCTAGTTCCCCCCTTCCATCTGCAGCCTTTCTGGTAGCAGAATGGAATAAAGAAATTTAAAAGGAAACCGGGACATGTATTTTCAAAGAAACGTTATACAGAATTGCGAGCAAAATGCTGGATAAAGGAAAAATTGTTCTTTTTCTACAAAAAGTCTGACAACGTTTTCCCATGTTCTTTCCACAGAAAAGAATCAAACCCTCTCTCACGGTTTCCAGTGAGCCAATGGAAAGATCAGTAATGGAACAGCTGAAAAAAATTCAAAGTAGAAATTGTTTTTCATTATCATTTTTGTGACAGGGAAAAAATTGCTACGAATAATCAGCTGTCCCACTGCTTTAAAAAAAAAAAAAAGAAAGAAAAAAAATAGAAGTCAGCTTTGAAATGTCTTGATGATAAAGAGGAGGCATTTCTAAAGGAAAATGCAGCCCTGATCTAATTATGGAAAGGGGTTTGCAGCCACTTAGCCCTGACCTCATCACACCATGCAGGATCAGGCAGCGCATTGTCTGCACTGCGTCGGATCTGGGTAGTCAAGTCTTCGGGTAAAAGAGTGCCTGCATTTCCACATACATTATTTTTCCCCCCATTAACATGTTGACTATGTATTCAGTTCTAAAAGATGGGGACAGGTATGACAGATGACCTTGAGGATAACTACATTGAAATCACAGTGGTGTATTCTGAAATAGGGAGCTAGGCAGAGAAGTTGTTTAAAAATAGGTAAATGGCCAAAAATAAATGCTATCAGTGTCTACATACCGCAAGCTTAAAAATAATAACAGGTGAAAGCAGAGTGTATGACAGTGGAAGGAGAATTTGATGTAATGGGTATTTCTGAAGAATGAGGGAGTGTTAAAAATCAATGGGATATTGTAATACTATAATCTCTAGATCAAGGACACATTAGGTCACAGAGTGAGCAGGAGGAGGGGACTCTACAGCTGCAAGAGACCCTGGGATCTATATAGACAAGATTTTAGTAGGTGAAGAAAGCCAGATAGTAAAATATTTATTTATTAATGGTTGACAAGAAGCAACTCTATATTAGAAGTAAATAAAAGGGACCGCAGTATAACTCTGAGTAACCTCCTTGGGTAAAAAGCATGGCAAAGAGTAGCTTGCCAATATTAAAGTTTGGAAAGGAGGATTTTTCTTACCAAAAATACAGAATCAAATATAGGAGCTACTGAACAAGCCATAGAATTGCAAGTAAAGATGTTCAGAGCCTTAGGCAGAGCAAGGAGTTTTTTTCTGAGTAACTCACATGACTACAAACCCCATATAGCAGATTTTAAAGACTAGATCAGGTAATGCCTGTTTCTCTACTTTCCAACCTCACGCCCTAATATTACACTGAAGTATTTTCCAATATATTCTTCCTTCTGCTGTTCCCCTTTATATCTGTCTCCCACAAAACTGTTACAGCAGTAGTCCAGCTGTTTTCTTGCTGCCTTGAATGCCTGCAGGACTCCCACACCATTGTGCAGATGATAGACCAGAACGCCTCAAAACATCCCTGAGCTGCTTAACCTTATACCTTACACATGCTGAAATCAAGGAATCTAATTAAAGTTGTGGCACAGGAGGGAGGGGGTGAGTTCCTCCACAGGGGTTTAGGTCAGACATATGCACAAGTCTTTGTACAGAGCCTCCAAATCTCATGGAAAAGTGAAAAAAAACCAAACCAAACCAACACCCCCACAAACCTGTAAATTCAGAGTTACAACAAAGATTATTAGTATTTGAAAAATAACTTGGCCAGAGCCTGACTTGTAATGGCTAATATTCTAATTCCATATCTAGGTTAGTCATACTGTCTCTCAACTGAATCTCACCAATATCCAAATCAAACTAAAGTAGTTCAGAACAGATTTTCTGTAACTCTCACTTTTCATTCTGGGTCCTAAGTAAATAGCGGCATCATGTGCATCGTGCCGAGTAGGCAGCAAAGCTGAGCTCTGACAAATCAACTACAGAAGCATATACCAGCATCAAACTCATTGGCATCAATGGAAGTTTTGTCTTAGCAGTGAAAATGGATTGGAGTCCCCTCTGGGCTAATCTGGTGTGAATGCGTTTGCTGTTGATTCTAGGAGGATGAATATTTCTTTAAAAGTACAGAAAAAGGAGTCAGGAAGAAAATGAATGGTAGTAGCACGAAAGAAACATTTAACTGAAAATAAAAATATTTAAATTTTAAACAATTAATTAATTAATTGATGACCTCTCAGTTCTTACTTCTTTTCTTTTTTTCTAGGGAACCATCTATTTAATCTGGGAATCTTAATTAGATGAATAGTTTTTGCAGATACAGGCAGTTAGTACCCTGGCTGTCACACGTTTGGCTATCAAAAAAACCTCTGTAGGATTTATGCCTCCTATGGATTATCAAGCTGGAAACTCCAATAGAATGAACTTTAATGAGTAACCCTTATAAGCACATGAGATTATCCTTAAGGAAGTTATTAGACTCCTTTCAAGTATTTCAAGTGAAATAAACCCAACCTGAGATTCTCAAATTCATGAATCACGTTTCTAGAATTGTGTTCCCTGAAGCTCAGATCCAAAATCGTGACTACTGCCAACTCTAGGGTTGGGTCATATTGCTGTGAAAATCAGAACCGTTGCATTGACTTTACAGGCAACATGTGCAGGCTCTAAATGTCTGATTAAAACACGAGACCTCTTTATTAAAATATTTTAAAAGTATTGGCAACATTTTTCCATATTTGCAACAGGTGGGAACATTTTTTGCTGTGGTAACAAACACATAAAATTAGATGGGTAGTAAAAAAGATGTCCTGGAGACTTAGGAAGGATAAAGTTTTGCATCATAGTTTTATTTCTTCCTCTTTTGTTTTGTTTTGTTTTGCTTGCTATTTGTGAGGCTCCTTGGTGCTAATTTATGCTTTTCAAAAATGTAGTACATTTATAGAAGATTAACATAAATAAAAAAGCCAGATTTAGTCTTATGTATACTTGGTCCTTAGGTTTCCACAGAAATTAAATGATTCAGAAGTACAAATTCCAGTTAAAAAGTTGAGAATGTTCTGCTATTTTTGTAACCTATTTCCCCACCTTGTTATTTAAATAATTGCCTTCTGTGGTCCCTTACCCACTCACAATGTTTAGAGAAGAGAGGAACTTTGCACAGATGCATTATATACAGGGGAAGGGGGGTTGGGGGGGGAAGGAAAAGGTGGGGGAAAAAAATAATTGGAAAAAGGGGGGCAAAAGAAGAAAGAAAAAACAAACAAACAAACAAAAAAAAACCAACCCAAAAAAACCCAAGAAGGCAAAATAATGTAAAAAAGAAGGCATTTGTCTATAGAGCTGCAAAAGAGAAGACAGTCTCCAGTTCAGCAAAGACTTCCTGTTCCCAAAAAGGTGATTAATCATATGTTTGAAATTAAACACACATTTATGTGCCTCGCAAAATTTGGATAGTAGGAAATTGTGTTCTGAGTAGAACATCCTGATTTTATTTCCCAATACGCTTTCTTGTCTTTATCTGTTCTGTCTGACTAGAGAATTGATAATCACAAGACAAAATTGATCTAGGCACTGGAGCAACTGATTGCCAGCAGGTCAGATGAAGCATATCTTGTGCTGGGGACTAATTGGTGGGGTTCTCCAGTTAAGGAACCTGCTGGGAAAGACAGCACACATATTTCAATTTTATTAGTACAGGGACAGAAACTGGGAACAGATCCTCATTCTTTACATTCATCCTCACTTGCAAGTATCTGGGAGCTTGAAAAAAAAAGTAATGGCTAGATTCTATATTCTGGTACCTTCGTATAGTTGGGTAGAAGGGCTTTCATGTTAGAATCAAGGAAAAAAAAATACACTGAACTATGAAGTGGTATAAATAGCTTTTCTGTAAATGTGAATTTGATCTCAAGTATTAGGAGCTCCAGAGTGAAAGAACAGGATTGTTAAAAAATAAAGGGGCAGAGAGGTTTAAGTTCAGGCATGTAATTGTTTTATAGACAGTCATCATGCAAAAATAGATGGCAAAAACTTGTCAGGAAAAGTAAGACAGTGTTATACATTAAGACATTTACCCCTAGGTAAATCTCCAGAAAGCAACAGATTGGTGTAAATTGAGCCTGGAGCAAGACAGGACCCCAAGATAACATTCGCTCAAGTTACCTCCTTTATTATTGGAAGGATTGTGGGCTGCAGCCACATCTATGTGGAGCTGCAGCACAAGGGGATAAAGGGAGAATGCCTGAGAACTAATTAACAAGTTACCAGCTGAGTGGCTCTCATTATTTTGAAATGTAAATGCTTTTGTTGATTAAATCTGGACCATTAGCTCTGCTCTGTGATAGAGGAAGTTTCATCAGAAGTGAAAAAAGAGGAAGCAAGGAGCTTTGTGGTGTTGTCATGGCCATTGAAATAGCTGATCTGTTGAGGAATGTCCCAAGAATGTACAGAGAGCTGAAAATATCAGTTTTTATATTTGAACTTATCCTCTGCAACTGAAGCTGTGAGAGGCTGTTACTCTCTTCAGATCATGCAGAAATGAAAAACATGATTTACACTGACCAGCAATTACCAAACAGTCAGTTTAATGATATGACAAATTTCTATTCAGCAGGATCTTGGTTACATTTCATATAAATGTAAGCTCTAGTATAGACCAGGCAAAAGTTTCTTCTCAGATCCTCACCATAGATTTTTATCTACTCTAGATACCTGGAGCTCCTATTCCTGAAACCAAGTTTCTGGACACATTAAAAGGTGTGCGTAGTGGATTTAGACACCTTTCCAACTGACTTGCACAAGAATAATCACCTAATTTAAGCGTCTACTGAAAGGCACATTTTTTATATCCGTGGTCAAATTCTATCCTGATTACAGAGCAGGATGAAGGAAAAACATTGAAGTTAGCACAACAACCATGTGTAACAAAGCTGTCCTTTCAAAACTTCTGGTCCTGTGGTGTGGATTTCTAGATCTGAAATATGCAGGCAGCCTCCCCAGCCAAATTCTTCTTCACTCGTGTTAGGGAGCCAAGACATTTGGATTTTGCAATCCAGTTTTCTTCTGTCTTCTTTCCAAGCACAGCAGGAGACTCCCCAGGCATTTCATTACCAGAAATCATAGCGATCTTCTACCTTGGGATGGTGTTATATGAGATGCAGTTACTTGCATATTGAATGACCAAAGGACCAACAGGATCACCTGAAGTATTACTGCACTGCTATGCTGTTCAGTCAGACTGTCAAAAGTACCATACTCTGTGTGCTGCAACTTTCACATCAATAGTGAGCAGTATTTTTCATAAAGTTTGTGGTAAAGGCTGTGGGTAAGGTGGCCAAACCTGCAGTTATGGGGTTGTCTCCAGCTCCACTATGCTGATTATTGCTCAAGTTCTTGGGCTAATGAGAAAATCTATGTGGTATTTGAAAAGAAGAGCCCCTGGAAAAACTGGAATTCCTCACATTGGCTAGACCACAAATAGTTCCTCCTTCTTGCTTAACAAGAAGTCACCACCTACTTTTCTTCTTCTTTCTGGATTCAGTCAGGCTTTATTTTACTCATTCAACAATAGAACCTTCACCTCTAACATGAAAATGTAGGTTTGTGTCACAGTAGCACTAAGAACTAAGAAGGGGCAGGGTACCCATTACGCTAGGCGCTGCACAAACTTGTGAAAGAAACTGTGACAAAGAGGTTGACTTCCAGTTTAAGAAAAAGCATCAGTGCCCAGGGTAAAAGGAGGTGGGGAGTTAGGGAAATGCATGGTTATAGAGACCAGCTTTGAGAATGTAAACTATGTAAAGATTTTTAATTCTCATCCTTTCTGAACCTGAGGCCCCCGTGATGGGATGCCAGTACGGTAACTAAAACTGAGTTCCTTTGAAATACTTTGTTTTGTCTTCTGTCTTTATCAACTGACTAGCAGTTGTTTTCACTGCAGAGTAAAACAAAAAGTAAAAAAAACCCCACAGACTGAGCATACCAGATGTTTTTCATGTGTGTTTAATACAGCGTTAGTAGAGCGTTATCCCAAATGACTTACACCCTCTCAAACAATGATAGCTCTAGGAAAAAGCAAATATTGACACTCCAATAATGTTTGCCCAGCAATCAGTGAGCAGTATACAGCACGCAGAGTGTCTTTGTTACAGGAATCAATTAGGAAAATGGAGAATTGAGGTCCTCCAATTAGAAGTATATAATAAATGCTGACATTATTGAAATTGACCACTTTACGAATCTTTCTGAAGCTACGCATTTATCAGCTTCTCAGTTGGTATCACTTGAAGCTCCCTCCAGTTGACTGCGCAGTATTCCATACCTTTCATTTTAACGTTACCTCTCAGATGTGAAAACAGACCTTTGTCATCCTAGATCCACCCAGCATCCAACTATTATGCCTCCAAAAATTATCAGTATTAGCTTTATCAGAGGACACAACCCTGCAGCTGAGAAACTATAGAAAATATGCTCCCAGGGAAGTATCCTCCTATTCCCATTAACTGCATGGGGTCCTGATATAGACTTCATATACCTTGATTACATGACATCCCTGTTCTTCCAGCAAACACTTGTTTCCTTCTCTCTGCTTGGATGATGCTAAGGTTAGCCCTTCCTGTATACCAAAATGCCGATGTTTGAAAATAAAGGGCTGGGATCCTGAGTAAGTTCTCCTTTGCCACTTTATATTACCAGAGAGGTCATGGAGTCAGCAGCCCCTCTTCACACTGTGAGGACTGGGGCTCCAGCTCTCCTGTGCCACTGGAGCACTCAAAGCAGTCAAAGGAGATTTGTGACTCAAACCCTAGACATTTAGCGAATGAAAGCTGGTTCCAGTTGTTTGTGTCTGCAATGCATGGGATAGGACTTCTTACAGGAGAGATTCAGTGAACACTAAGCGACTCCATTAGGGACAGAGCATTGGTTTCTTTGCTGTATACTATCTTCTGATTCTGTTAGCATTCACAAATGTCTCCACATCTAGCATTTTTCCATTACAGTCTCTATAATTTGTCACTGCTTCTCCCAGGACAAATATTTGCTGTGGAAAGACGAATCTGATTGGCTTGTTTTTAAGATTGTAGCTTTTTCTTTTCCTTCTTTTCTGATAGCTTCATTATTGTTTTTGGCAGCTGAGTCACAAGAAGATGTTACACAAAGGGTATTTACAGTATAATGAGGTTCAATGGAGTTGAAAGCTAAAGTTCATTAGCCTCACATTTAAGACTATTAGAGCAGAGAGGCTGTAGTGAAGCATTGTGTTTGTCATTTGCACAGCGTTTCTGAAAAGCAAACAGCATAGATTCTTCAGACACTGGCTTTATTTCTACCCTCCCAGCTGATTTTCATTTGCAACAGAGTCCAGTATTGCAGAATGGAGATTGATGGAACCATTCAGCGCAGTGTCAGCAAGTGTACATAACCCCTGCTCTGGCCATCACCAAAGCTACCAGGAGAATGAATCAGAAAGGATTTGAGCAAAAGATGGTGTCGGTACCATAGTGACCATGCAGTTGCTAAGGATGTGATTAGCACTCCGATTGCAGGAACGGGAGAGTTAATTGCTATGTCCTCATTCCATTTCTCTAGGGGAATACCTGTTTGCCAATTCTACAAGACAAAAAACCCCAACCAACTGCCTCTTGATTTTACAGCATCTGAAGGCAACACCCATTTGACCCTGAAACACCTCCATTATGAAACTAGAATACTTAACTTTTTTCCACTAAGTGCAGCATATGCAGTGCTAACAACTCTTTTTTTTTTTTTTT
>VXBW01000609.1:709046-768631 GCA_013400375.1 Thinocorus orbignyianus | reverse complement strand
TTTTTTTTTTTTTTGCTATATTTCCCCCTCCCATGCACAAAATGCTCACTTCCCTCTGGAAGTTGGAGTGCCTTTTTTTTTTTCTGGTAAGTCTGAAACTCAGCTATTAAGCTGAAGAAGGCTCGGGGAAATGAACTGAAATGTCTAGTGAGAAGAAAAATAGCACTGTAAGGGTGGGATAAAAAACCCCAACTCTGGACAATAGAGATTGATCACTCAATCTGTCCACGGCCTCAAATAAAACTGGGTGAATTTAACACGTTAGTTTACAGATAAGAAGCTGATTTGTTTCAGTGGATATAATATAGTTTCATATTATCATGGGGAGCCATTTATTTATTTTTGCATTTGTGAGTCATTTAGGCAGTCCCTTTATGTGAGTAAAAATACATTTATTTTCACACTCCCTGCTGTTGTGTGTTCTATTAATATCACACTAGTTGAAATAGATGGGCACACTATAAACTGTTCAATGTTGAATTTGGTTTTTGTATTTCTTTTTCTCTTCTTTTTCTTCTTCAGTCAGCTATTTTTATAAACGAGTTCAAAAGCCCCTGGCACTTTTAATACAAGTTTTCCTCCATTTTGAAAATGCAGGGCTTAACCCTGCAATAACAATCCACAAAGATGCAGGAGCCTGTCTGAGGTCTGTGATGTCTTTTATTCCTTTCAGACAAGATGGAGGTGATGCTGTATTTTCCTCGCTTTCCAAAACAAGCCATCAGAAGTGGTCCTACTTCCAACTGCTTCTATTTGATTAAAATAAAAGAAAAAAAACCTAGGAGCTGTCAAAAAAGAAGCTAAAGTGAATAGAAAAGGGATGTTACTGTGAGATATACTGGTCCCTGTAGTTTACCAATGACCACAATTACCATCTCACCCCCTTCACCAAGGACATTCCTGATAGATGCTGCCACAGATGCTCTTGCCCCTTCCCTCATGTCAGAAGCTAATGGCATTCTGGTAAATTTGGCTATTTTTATGTTCCCCATAACCTCTTGGAGTTGTTTCACTTTGCTCTGCCCTTCCTGTGGCTCTGTCTGAATTTTAGTAAAATATGGACACTTCAAGCACAGATCTGGTGTCATGTCATGCTTGACACTGTGTTACAGACTATAATGAGGATACTGAAGAGCTTTTTAGATGAAGAGATGAGGCACAACAGGTTTACATAGAAAATCATTGGAGAAAATGAATGTGAAGTGTTCCCAACTGACCTGAGCAGTTCTCAACTGAAGGAGGTGACGGAGGAGAGCCCAAAGTCCAGGAGCTGGAGCCAGAAGACCTGGCTTTCCAATCTGACTCAGTTGTTCTCACTCATGTTGAAATGATGGTGGATTAAAGCCCTCGTACTTGATGGAAGTGGTCCCCCCTTGATCAAGGAAAGAGGATTGTGCTAGGGGCTCTGGGAAGTTATCTGTGGGCTCCTGAACTCACATAGGCTGGATTGTACTATTACTGCTGTCTGTAGCAGAAGCAGGGTGGTACTGAAAATTAGATTCTCTTCACCCCCTCAGCCAGCATGACTCAGTTAGTGTGCAGCAGGCATCAATCAGGGTGTTTGCCAGTGCCTGTGGCTGAGCAGCAAGGCTGCTCTAGTGCCCCTGGCTTGGCTCCTGCTTTGCCCCTATTTGTCTCCCCATTACGTGTCACACTCTCCTTGTGCTGCATACTGTCTAGGTAGCAAGGTATGTGCAGTGTGGAGGAGGTGCTGTATTTTAAATGTCAGTATCATACCTTGTCCAGCATGGCCCTGACCTCTTGGTTTAAGAGCTACAGAAATAGAAATTAATACATAAATCCTTGCACCTTAACAATAAAGAAAGGGTGGGCTGGTCATGACCCCATGGTACGTATTTCCACCCTCCCTAGAAGTCTTCAACCCTAGGTTGTTATTCCATGATGGAACACATATTACTGTCTTTTGAATGTAACCTCAACAGCTTTCTCCTTGTGGTAAGGTGCCTCTGTCTCTTTGTTCTTTCTTGATCATATATTTTGGTTTACATACAACCCATCTTATATCCTCACCTCTGACAGTGGAAAGGCAGTAATTTTGAAATGACATTAACAGTCTGTCAACTCATACGTGCTTCTGATAGATCAATGAAAGTGCCAGCTCTTCCAAAAGCACTGCTGAACACTACGCAAATGTAATGTAAAGGTGAAGAGCTACATAGAGACTGCTCCACTGGCTTAGGCAAACAGATAAGAACATATGAACAAGCTTCCTGAAGGTGGAATCTAAAAAGACCAGTCACAGTGAGCAAGCGATCGGAACAACAGATTAAAGAGAAAGCAGGAAATAAAGGACAGCTATATTGGTATCAGTCCTACTTTTCTTAAAGTCCAAGGGATTTGTGTCAGTATCAAATAAAATAAGAGCTAGATCAAGACATGACAACCTATCCCCTCATTGCCTACCACTTGCATTGAATATGCTTGTATTATCTACTTTCTCCGTCACTTTATTCAGCTGAGGAAATAAGCCTGGTAAAATGTGTCGTATGTCTTCCCCAGGAACAAGTCTGCAACATCTGACTGTTTTTGATCTAGGACATAATTTTCCTCTGGTGTTATTGGTGTTACTAGCAAAATCGGTGGTATCGCCCTATGAGTCACCTTGTACAGCAGCAGTTTTTGAAGGTATTCTGCTTTCTAATGCTGCATGTCTTTTAATAAGTCTCTTTTCAAAGTCCTCAGGCCCTTGGAAGCCAATTTATAATACATGCCTTTTTAAATACATGTGCCAGAAGCCCACACATTCAGCATGTTGAGCACAGGAACTTGACATTAAGTTCTTAAAGCTGTGGCTGAGATCCTAAAAATAAGCACCAGAATTTTCAAGAGGGATGAAATCTAAGTAGCTTTAACCCCACATCAAGAAATTATGTACTTGGTCCTTTTGAAAAGCCAGAAAATAAGAAGAGACAGGGCTTGTAATGCAGGACTCATTTTCTACTATGTGAAGTGTTTTACAGCATTTTACTCTGGTTTCTCTTTAGTGACATCCGTCCATTAGAGGACTGGACCAGCGTCCAGGAATTTTCATCACCTCTTATTGTTGACTTGCTCTCTCGGCTACAGTTTCGTTTTCTATAAAATAAAAGGTGGGACCTGATGATAAAAATGTAAGGGGAAAAGAAGAAATTATGGTGATCAGATTTATGAAGCAGATTGAGATCTCCTGATGAAAACAGGACAGAAGGGGAAAAGGGGTTCCTGAATTTGTAAGTATAATTATTATAGAAATGCACAGTCCAGATATAATGATAGGAAAATTGCTGCTCTGTCATATAACCAGCCCTCTGCCCCATAAATCACTGCCCAGTTGTTCTACTGGAAAAACTTCTGTTATTGCTCTGAAAATATAAAAAAATGAATCTATACTACCTGGTTTTTGAAGAGCAAACAGTGGCTGTACCTGGAAAATTAAGTCCCTGGCAACTCTTTAAACTAACAAAACTTGTTCCTTCTGTGCAGGCAGATCCCAGGAGGCAAGGGCATATAGCATTTCATAACTTGGGATCTCAGTGGCAGGATTGGGCCTTGGGGTTTTTTATTTTGTTTTGTTTGTGGGTTTTTTTTCTATGACTAGCAGTCTCCTAAGCAACAAAATGGGCAGGAGGAAAAATAGCAACTGGGCTAATAACAAAACTAGGGGAAATCCCAGCCTGAGTCATTGCAGGAAAGGGAATTAGTGGTACCCTTGAGCCTTGTGACACTTACTCAACAGAAAAAGTTGTTCAAGATTATCATCCTGTCACCTGATGAAAATACAGGGTGTGTTCTTAATAGTCTTCATAATTGTAGAGCAAAACTACCTCCTTACATTGCCTTCTGCTTGCTTTTAATAAAGCAGTATTTTAACAATTGAAGAGTGAGACAGTCATCATTTCAGCAGGAGCTAAATTCACATAGAAACCATATTTTGTACCCAGGTTGGCTTCAAGTGGGAAAAAAAAGCCTGGCATTTCTACAGGCTCACTCTTGCTTTTCAAGCCACAAATGGGAGCAGAATCTGACTCTAGTCACTTCCATAAGGGCAGCTCCGGGATAGTTTAAAGCTTCCTCTTTTCCCTATAGAGGCCTTGTCTGAGATCTTTTATCTGAAGGATGTGGTTTTTTAGGGCTGAAACTTTCTTTGTCTCCAAGCACTCATGTTAATGTTTTAAGCATATTCCTACAAAACAGAAAGTTTTTCAAGTGTGTTTCTGGAGAGTGCAATGGTCAGTCTTGAGTTAACACTTCCACAGGAAGCTGTAGTGCAATAATCATAGAATCATAGAATGGTTAGAGTTGGAAGGAACCTTAAAGATCATCAAGTTCCAACCCCCCTGCCATGTGCATAATCACGTTTTAGTTTGCCCAGCTTCCAGAAGGAACAAAGAACTCTCAGAACAACCTTTGGCTGAACTCAGGTATGTCCAAAAATACACGCCGATTGGTGTAGGTGCTACTCTTCCTCTAAATCCCCTTCAGGTTTTTTCCTATTTTTGACAGCTTTCAACACATACATTAATTAGCACGCAGCATAAGTTATATGTTGTCATTGGCTTTTATTGTGTATGACTACATATTATATGGCTTCTCAGCATCTGAGCTTCTTTTCTTATCATCCTCATGTGGTTTGGTTCAGGCCTTTTCATGTTGGTAATGCAACTGAGTCACCTATGTCTAATAATCCTCGTCATTTTAACAGAAAACAACAGTACAACCAAGCAGCAGAATTAATGAAGTCTAATTTCCTCCAAAATTGCGTCCCCACCTACACACAGTCTGTAACCCACTTCTCCTCAATTTTCATCATAAGTGTGCCAAAAAACCACCCTCAATTTCCTCCACTCAATTTTTCTTCTTGGAGGGGCATACCCCCTCTGCTCTTTTCAAACAAGACCTAATTATTGACCTCGTCACACACCCCTTTCCCTCTTAAAGGCACAAACGTGCAGTCTGTACTCCACGCAGCCACGTTTTTTTACAGAGCTTATAGGAACCTCTTGCTTTTGTGACCTCTTTCACGTTGCCGGCTTGGCTGAAGGCAGACAGCTGGTTCATGTGTTATTAAGGAGAGACTGAGACAGACAGTACGATCTCTCAGGCTTTATTTCTTCAAGAAAAGAGGATAAAACCACAAAGTAATTAGAGCCCTTATGTCTATGGACCTGGGTTTTTAGAAGCGTCTTTATCCCACAGAGCTGGTGATTTTATTGACGAGTTATTGTGTATACTCTTGCGTATTATCTAATCACTACATTTTACCATCATCCACTGAGGACAATAGAAATGTTTAAGTATAATGGTTGATTTGTCTAGTTGGCTGGGAGAGACTGGGAACTGCATTTAACCAAGGCAACAATTCCCTTGTTTTTTAAACAGCTTGGAAGTTTCCACGGACCTTGTCTGACTCCTGATTCCCCTCCCTTACTGTTCCCCGTCTTATGAATTGGCATATGTTGCCAAAAGTGCCTGCTGCCTAAGGAGTGGATGGCATGGCTTCCTATCGGGCTGTCAACGCAGTTCTTTTAATCAGTCAGGGATTTGTTGCTGAATGAAAGAAGTCTCCCCCAGACATCTTTCAAGTGAATGGTCTCCACAGAATTCCCAACCCAAGTTGCCGTGGGAAACTGGGTAAAAAGGTTTCAGAAATCAAGCTCTGGTCTCAAGCATATTAGGATTTACAGAGTCAGACCCAGCATTGCTAAGGTTAGGAGAAGTTTAGCTATGGACTCAATGAGTGCAGGATTAAGCCCATTGCCACTCAGCTACCATGGAGACAGAAACCGTAGAAATTTCTGAGACACTGCTGGTGTGCTGGACTAATTTCAAGCTTAAATTTGGAATAGTCTGAACAGCAAGTTTAACACTGCTATTTAAATTACAGTCAACCATCTTATCTCTTAAAGTGTATTAAATAATATATACATATTTACACTTTGGAGATACATTGTGGTTTTGCAAATTCTCTTCCTTTTCATCTAGAAAAAATGACTGCTCAACAAAAAAGATAATTTCCCTTTAAGCAGCTTCTGTTTCCAGTCTTGTGTTTGGAAAATGCTGCTGGTCTTTAGTGAAGAGCCCTCTGAGACACTTAGCTTTCTCTGAGGTCAGAACTCTTCACCTGCTTGCTGGAGTCTGCTCCTGACACATCCTGGTATTAACATTCCTGATGGGTTTCTCTAAAATGGCTGTGTGTTTTGAAGCTGAGGAAGGGGTGGAGTCAGTAATTTCACAGAGCACTATAGCACCACTGCAACACCACTGGTTTAGTCCTCTAAGTAAAACTTGCTGCACTTGGTGTAGAAATCTAAGGTCTCCCTCAAAAAAATGTACCCTTAAGCAGGGTGTATTTCACTAGAATACCTGTTAAACATACTATCAAATGCTTTTCATGGGTTTTCTGTAGAGAAACAAAATGAGGAATTTGCACTACATTGCTAAAAATATGGTGTAAAAGAAACATGATGAGCAAAAAGTATTGATTAGCTTTGGGATGCTATGTGTTTTTAAAGTAGACCTGTGCCTAGAAGCAATTTCTTTTCCTTTGAACCCAATTTTCATTTTAAAGCTCTGTGTCTCAGTTTGAATACTAAAGCGTAGTGAGTAGGTCACTGGCTGAGACTCCAAAGATGCAGGCCCATGCTGTGTTCTGCAGTCCAACTTGTTGGGTACATTTGTGCAAGATGGTTTTCTTTCCCCTCAGTTCACATGTGCTTTGTTGAGTAGTTTGGCTGGCTGCTGAGAGTAAGACTTTCAACAGTCATGTAGGTCTCACGGTGTTTCCCTCACTGAAGGTACTATAGGCACATAAAAGGTAATATTTTTGCTGTTTAAAAACATAGAACTCCAAAATAGTTCTGCACTGAAAGTTTACAGTATGAGAAACTGCTGGTTTAGCCTATTAAGAAAATAAATAGCTGCTCCTTTCCTGGCCAGTTTGCATCAACGTAGTCCCTCTAAAAGAACCTTCCTCTAGCAGATGATTGAAAAATGACATAGCTAGGTCAATGGTACTGACTAGACCACCTAATTTGAGTGATCCTGAGAATGGAGTANCAATCACTGAGTCCAGTTTGGGACTTTTCCTGATGCCTGCTGGTGACATGATCATCATCCTGGGAGCTTAATACTGTTTTGTATATACCATATCAATTTCATTATTTTCTTCTTACTTTAATTTTAGTATTAATACTTCATTAAAGTTGTTTAGGTTTTGTTTTTGTTTTTTTTTTTTTTTCTAAACTCCTAAATCCCTTCCTCTCCTTTCTTTCTGGGGGAAGGAAGGGCCATCTGTCAGTTTAGTTTCGGTAAATTTGGCTGAAACCACCACAAGTAGGTGTAGTATCAGAATAAACTTTGTCTTAGCAGCTGTCTTTGTCTAAAGAAGTCAGCTGGAGTTCCTGATTTTTCTTGGAAGACAGTCAAAAGAACTCAAACTTCTGCTGATATTGTAAAGAGAGCGTACAACAGATACATCAGATCCCTGGTAACCTGGACAAAGCCCACACATTACAGCTGAAAAATAGCTTCATGACCATCTTATGCATATAGTCTAAAGGAAGTGACAATTTCTGGAACTTAGTCTTTTTCAGGTCCTGGGACATTGTGGGTCACAAGATAGATAATTAATGGATGATGCCAGTGGCTGTCTCTGGATCCTTGAAAGTCCATGGGATCCACAGAAGTAATTAAAACAAATAAGACTTGCTAAAGAAAACATGTATATAGATAATAAATACATACATATTTGAACTATATATTCCCCGTGCTGAACAGAGTCATACCTATTGGAAAAGGTTGAAAACTGAAGGTAAAGGTCCAATCCCACAGCTTGAAGGGAAACACAGAAGAGGAGAGCTTGAGACATTAATGACTCAATTAGACAACCACCCCCAGAAATGTATCCCAGAGAGCAATCCTAGGAGAGAGAGTCTTTCATTGGCCTTTTTTGTCATTTCTAACTTCTTTGGTTCCACACATTTCCATGTCCTTTAAATAGAACAGGGCTCCTATCAATCTCTTGATCTGTTATCCTGGCACACATAATGACATTCCTATGTGCAGATGGAGCCAGGGGAGTTTTACTGCCTTTTTTTTCTTCTAAAAAATGTGTCCAGACTGCTTTTGGATTCACTGCTTCTCCACCCCCATCATTCTGCTACCTCTTCCCATTTCTTTGCTGCTTACATTGCATGACTTTTCTGCCACTTGTAAGATATATGCTTTATTTTATAATGTTTCTCATGCACTAAAAAAAGTGCTAAGTCAAGCAGTTACCAGAGCTGGAAGATCTAACCTTCCACCAATCAGCACAACTATCATGTAATAGCCATCATGTTAACTTTAAGTATAGATTATTATTATTGAGCTTGTATTACCTTGGCTGTTTGCCCAGCATGTCCTTGATAACTCAGGGTCACAAAAAATGAGTAATACTCTGGTCCTACTCAATAAGACACAGGATCAGCATGATGAAAATGACCTTAGTATTCAAGTATCCTTTAAATTTGGCAGTCCAAATTAAATTATAAAATGGTTTAGATTGCTTTCCATGAAAAATTGCAATTAACCCTTATTCCCCATCTTGCCCCTTCCCAAGACTATCATCGATTCCCAGTTGTTCAGATAAGAAGAAGATATGCTAAGAATATCCTTGGATAATGTTTTGGGGATTTAAGGCACTAACAAGTTTATGAAATTAATGGGATACTGTAGGTAGCAGACAAAATACAATTGGATAGATTTCTCCACGCATGAGTAGCTTGATACCTGCCTCTGAGATGGGAGTAGTGCCAAGTAATGCATTTTGGCTGTGAAACTCTTGTGCAGTCATTTCCCCTACAGAATTACATTGTGTGTGGGATGGTTTGTCACCCCTGAGTATGACCCTTTTATGCTATTTCCTAGTCAACTGTTTGACACAGAGCTGGCTTTCCCAGATTTCTACCTGCTGATAATGGTCCGCTTAAGTGTTTTCAAAATCACACCATAGTTGGTTCAGGTCAATGTCACGGGTAACTGGTGAAGCAAACAAAAGCAAATTCAAAGACGGTTCCAATATCACAAGTGTGATATTGCCACAAGGGACATTGCTTATCCCAAGGAAGATTCATTTTTCAAGTAGGAGCTAAAGCATAACACGAAACCAAACAAAAACCCCTCCCACATTTATTTTTAAATAGGTAACTTGGGGGAAAAAGGTTGTAACATGCAAATCTAAAGAATATACAGAATGAAGTGAGAAGAGAGAAGTTGGACTAAAGTGGTCTTTCTCATAGATTAATGTGTTTCTGTTTTTGAGAAACTAGGAACACAAGACATTAAATACAGACTTAGTTTTCGCATGTTAGATGATGGCAGTGCGTGCTGGATCCTTGCTACAATCAGTTGACTGACCTGCCCTGGCACTAGCAGTAAATAACATAAAAGCCTGTACTGCAGTCTCAGGATGGAAACTTTTGTTGTGTCACTGTCAAATAGAATTTTACACCTAATTATCACAGAGTGTGATGCCTACTTGTGTGTTCCTTGCTGCCTGGTTATGCTTGTGCTCAGTATCTCCCTCAGTAATTTTAGTCTTTCTTCTTCCCTGTGCCTCACTAATCTTCAGTAATCCTTTCCCTCCTCAGCCCTCTCCCAGATAAAGCTGTATGAGTGTTTGAGAACAGGAAAACTTTATATTTTCAAAACAAGGGCTGTGTCATTTAGATGCTCATGCAAAATAAGCTAAAGCTAGGAAAAATGGCACTATTCGTCCATCTGTGACCTACCCATTTCCTCTTTCCCACTGCTAAAGCCAGTGTTACTTACATCTTTGTCAGCACAATAAGTTTCCATTATTTTTGCAAATGCTCTACCTCGTCTAGAGATTTTCCATTGCAGTTGGTACTGTGCAATCCTAACCACCTCCCCCTAAATTAAATTGCTTTCCTTTGAGGCAGTCCCACACAACAGAGTGCAGCTGTGATGGGATACATCTTGGTTCAATACACCGAGGTGAATCAAAAGGTGTCAGCATGACACTGCATTTGCTCTTTCTTGTCACTGGCTGCCTTGTGAATAGCACACTCATACTGTTTGCCAACTTGCAGGAAAGAAGCTGGTTTTATGAATGCTCACCATGCACACAAACACCGTGAGATTTGGCAGACAGAAGCAAGTGATGACAAGTTGTCATCAAATTATTCCTTTATACCAACAAGGATCATCCAGATTCATTGGAAGTAGGATGCAGGAAATATACAACGCATTTTAGACAAGATTTTCATTTAAAGTGCCCAAGTTTACTAATTCTAATGCCCAATCGTAACCTCTGTTTATTTTTTCTCATTATTAGTCCCCTCTCAGCTTAGTGGTACTGAAAACAAAACAGCCTCAGCCAGCCATTTGTGTGGAAGGAAATTGTGAGCGTAGTATGTTTCATCAGATAATGGGTTCTGCTGTGTTTTTTGTGTATGGTACAACTGCATATCCCATCTAGTCAAGAAAATCCAGCTCTGGATGAAGCCAAAAGAAGATGCAGGGAGTAAGACAAAGTTTACCGGGACCATTAATACCTACAGATTTTAGGCTGAGGGAACCCAAGACCAGCTCATACTACTTTTTTTTTTCTTTTTTCTTTTTTTTTTTCTACTCAGAGCCTGGCCTTTCTGTCTGAAGCAGTTCCCAGGCTACTTTGGAGAAAGGGGAGTTTGCACTAGTGGGATTTGGGACACAAATGGCTAGGTGTTCAGCTGCTGTAAATCAATGTTTCCATCTACAATAACGTCTGGAACATACTAAGAACATCTTTCTGTGTTTCTGTGCAGGTTTGTTCCAGTTAAGACTTCTTCCAATTTTCATACACAGTATAAGCCTGAGAGTATTTTGCTTGGGTTAGAACCTGCACAAAATAACAATCTTTGAGTGCATTTCTGGAGCATAAGTAACAATTTGTGTTGCAAGTGCTTCCCCAGAAAAGTCAACTGACAGAGGTGTTTTCCACATTCCCCTCAAAACTGCAGGCTTTTGCTCTTTCATCATGTGATGCTCTAAGAAATGAGGTTACACACGTTCATTTAATATTATAGTTCCCTTGTGACATCTTCACTTTCCTTAATGAGGGCAGTGTTGCTAACTCGCTAGGAGCCTGAGGACTGTATCAAATTAACACAGCATGGAGGAGAAATTAACAGAGAGAGGAGCTCCTTGCATGAAATAGAATGAGATCTCTGACAGCTCATTCTTCAATCTTCACTTTGGTATTACAGACAAAATGTTAACAAGGGTAATATAGAACACTTACTCAGAACTGGGATGCCCTTGTTTTTATTCAATAACCTGAATGACCAAAAGTAATTAATCCCTTGCAATGCTAATTATATAGTAAAGGAAGCATGATTTGGGTGTTTAACTCTGAGAAAAAAAGGGAAGGGGCATGGGTCTTGGTAAAATGATTGGAGAGAAACAACAATGAATAATAGAATCTTTTAGTTTTGCATGTGTTTACACAAGTTAGTCAGAAGTCACACTGTTGTCTCAGTAGGATAATGCTATGCTTCCACCATGCAAGAAATCAGAAAACTGCTCTTTCCAGACTTCATCCTAAAGCAAAGCCTGGCAAGGGCAGAAAAATCAACAGTGTAATGCAGGAGAGATAAAACCATAGAACAGATTCAGAAAGTAAGAGGAGTTTCAGTAGAGACATCCATACTATCTTTAAAATTTTCCTTTGCAAAACATGGTTGATAAAATACAACAACTTTGCAGTGATTTTTGTCAGCCATGTGTATTACTCTTCTATGAGCACAAAAGGTGCACAGAGAAGTCAGCAAACTGGGAGGGGGTGTAAAATATAGAGCCTGTGTAATGTTTGTAAAGATCAATTTGCTGCAGCATTGGCGTTTTAGTGGTTGTGGCTTGTTTGTGCAGTGATAGTTCCTAAAAGCAGCTGTAAGCATCCATTGCAGGACATCTGTTCTGCAATGGCAATGAGGGCAAGGTGCTGCTTCCACACAACCTTCATTTGTGGTTTCACTATGCAAAGTTGGTGAGTCATTGCTGACAGATCCAAGGAGCTGTAAGCCCAGGCATGATCTGTGTGCTGACAGCATCAGACGTTCCTCTAGATAATGATAATTGCCAAATATCTCCTTTTTCTTTTTTCTTTTTCCTCAGGAGAACTCTTTCTTCTCCCATTTCTGTGATTCTTAAATGCTGGAAGCAAAATCTCCTCTCATCCCCTGGCTAGGTGCCATGTGCAGGGGCATCTTCCCCTCCCTGGTGGTGGTTATTGCAACAAGGGGAGCTCACGGCAAACTAAGCCAATCCACAGAAACCTACTAATTAACATCAGGACACACCTGCTTGTATCTTGTAGTGGTAAACAATTTTATCTAAAGATAACCAAGATCAGCAAAACTAGCTCTCCACCTCTGTGCTCTAGGCTTACAGGCTGTGCAGCATCTCTGAATCCACTGAAGAAGTCCTGGCCGGGAGCACTTTTGTACCAGTGTAGTCATGGGTTAGTTTTGGAAAGTGATTGGTGGCAGCCCAATCTTGAGTTGGCTTTGGCAAGGTGAGCGTGTGGACATCTGTCCCCAGAGGACACTGCCATCTGCTGCTGGTGGCACTGAGAGCTTCACTGCTGCATGCCAGCAAATGGCTATGAAACACTCGTGGTCAAACTCCACTCAGAATCATAGAATCGTAGAATACCAGGTTGGAAGGGACCTCAAGGATCATCTGGTCCAACCTTTCTTGGCAAAAGCTTAAAGACAGCTCACAGTGATGGTCCAGATGGACTTGTCTTGTTTCTTACAGTTCTGAAGACGCGATATACAAATACAAATTCAAAGGCTTACAAGTCATATCCTAAGCTAAACGTAAGTTTGGGGAGCGGTGCTCCTGTGGGCAGAAGTGCTAATTAGTGACACCTTCTGCTACAGAGCCCAGCGACAGATGGGTCTTACTGGAAGGACTATGCTCTGGGGAACCTGCAGGAGTCAGACAGATTTAGCTCCACCAATTGGTAATAATCTGTGGACAATGAACACAGGAGCTAGTCTTTGTCAACTAACAGTACAGGTAAAATGACAATAAGCTGTGCTTTGGAAAAATGATTGCAAGGTTTTATCTGTTTTATTTTGTTTGTTTGGTTGGTTTTTTTTTTTGGTTGGTTGGTTTTTTTAACAGTACCGTGTTTAAGTAATATGCATCCTTCTCTTGCCAGTGTTGGAAGATAATTGGACAAAAGAAATATCCAGGTTCTGCCACAGACTCTCTTTGAGATTTTGGTCAAGTCACTGAGTCTTACTGTACTTTATAACTTGAAGACAATAGTATTACAATTCTTTCAATGTCCTTTATCTACGAGCTTTCTGGCAGAAGCTCTTGATCTGCATTTGCCATCACTGGCCTTCAAACTATCAAGGTGGGGGGAAAAAAGCATTCTCTTCCCCAAAACTGGAAATATATTGTTGAAAATCTCTGGTTAGAACACTTTCAATTTTCAAGTGGAATCTTAACATTTAATACAGTGGTTTTAAATTATTATTGTTTTTTCCCCCTGGATTCTTCATTTTCTATCAGAGAAAAAAAAATAATAAATCTGTCCTATTATCTGTAATAGCCAAGCCTGGTGCATGTACCTCTGGGATGTGAGACTCCTGGATTCAAAAGCGGATGGAATACAAGTTAAAATAGGTCTTCTGTATTTCAGTGAATGCTCTTCACCCTCTGGTGTTAGCTGTAATAACACAGAAGCTCTTGGTGTTTTCTTTCGAGCAGCTCAGTAGAGGGGCCCTGCTCAATGGGCTGAAGCATTTTCTATCCTCTGGCATTCCAGTGAGCTTCCAGCTTCACATGGGGGTCCCAGGCAGAACCTGCAAGCTGCCCAGAATGATGGAGAGCCACGCAAATGGGCCCCAGTCCTTCTGCAGAGTAAACCCCAAAGGATTAAGGTGGTTTGTGAGAAAGGCACACCTCTGTAGAAAGACTTTCTTTACATACCATCTGTAATGAAGTCCCGTAGGAGTCTGACTTCAGGAGAATATTTGTCATACAAAACCACAGTTTTGCAATATACCAGTTTTGGTAGTTGAGGATGCAAAGAAATCACTCTCTGGTCTGCTCCATGGGATAGTACTAGCACCCCATCCCCATCTTCATTTTACCTTTCTCTTTTGTATTTTTGAAGGATTTGGGCATTAGGACTGCACCTAAATCACAAGGCCACACCTCTTGTCTCTCCTCACATGCTTGCACCAGCTCAACTCTTCACTTTGTTTCAGGCTGCTGTTGATGGTTGCTTGATTGTGACCTTTTAGTAGCTTTTGAGGCCCTGTATTTTCTGGTAAATCCCAATGTGCCGGTTTCGGGAAGGAGGGTGGATGTTAAGGAAGCTGTCCAATTTTCTGTAGTGGGAAATGGAGACATTTAAGTCTCACAGGCATTTTGCTAATGCCAGCAAGACCCAGCAGTCAGTGGGGTTGGGCAGAGGGGAGAATTGTGACAGGGCAGGAGTGTGGCTGACACAGGGGCTACATAGGCCCAGGTGAGCCCTGAAAACATGCTCAAGAACCAGGGAGTAATAGTGTTCTGTCCCCATGTGTACTCAGTCTGGCTCCTTGCAGAGCCAGCAAGGGAAGCTTGGGAAGTTGGCACAGCTCTTCATCCTTTCTCCTTTCCTAAAACACAGCTATCAAAACACAAGAGGATACTTGTACATTGTGGGATGAATCTTTATTGAAATAGTTGACATTTAGTTCTTATGTTCATGGTATTTCGTCTTCAAAGGGACGCTTTGTATGTGATTCTGTTACTGAGTTCTCTGGACTCTTTTTAAGGAGCAGTCCACGTAAGTAGAACATTCAGGCAAAGGATTAGGCCCAGGCTGCCAGAGGTCAGCATCACAACCCCACCAGGGAAGTACTTCTGATCGACATACTCTATGATAGTTGTCACAGCCAACATAGTCTCTTCACATGTGGGCTGGATCTGGTCAGCTGGTAGAACAAATCCATGAGTACCATTGTCTCGCAGTTCAAATGTGTAGGAGAAAGGAATGCCAATCATGTGAGCCCAGTCCTGTGAGGAGCCTGAGGTACTGTCTGTGAATTTAAAATTAGAGGGGAGATATATGTATTACGCACAGTTCTTTGAAAATACTTCTTGCTATAGTTAATGCAAGATTGTACCCAAATCCCTGAACTAAGCAGCAATCATATATCACTGTGACATGGAGAACAGAGTTTCTAGGTACTACAATTCTTGATTATACTAGAAGTCTTTCATGGAATTTCCTAAGTGAAACAATCCTCCGTAAGATGGTATGTACAATAATAGGAGATGAGCTCCAGGGAATTCTGTGTTTGTATCATTTTACTGTGATTAGTGTAGGGTACAAGATGGACTGGCCATTTGTCTATTTTGTTACTTCATTTCCTACATTTACACTTCCTGGAATTTCATTGTGTATATATATTTTTAAGCATAATTTTGGTTGAGTCTGAAAAATTTCTGGCTACTCCCTGTTCATAGGCCTCATGGATATTTTGTT
Source organism: Thinocorus orbignyianus (assembly GCA_013400375.1). Taxonomy (NCBI): domain Eukaryota; kingdom Metazoa; phylum Chordata; class Aves; order Ciconiiformes; family Thinocoridae; genus Thinocorus; species Thinocorus orbignyianus. The sequence goes on along the minus strand of VXBW01000609.1, from coordinate 753,093 downwards.
ACCTATTCAGTATAAGTACAAACCTTGGGAAAATGCCGCCCAGTTACCTTATACTTACACTGCATTGCTCATGCAGTAGCTGACTCGTGTGACTTAAGAGACTGGCACAGGCGTTGTTAATATGCAAAACCTCGTGGGTACAGGAGCCAACTGCTTACTCTTCTCAGTCACTGGCATCAGCTATTGCTTACTGGGAAAAGATTGAGTTTACCGGACAGTCTCTAGGGCCCTCTAGTCCTCTATGTAAAGGCTGTCAACTAGTATCAGCTGTGGTGGCGTGTTCATGATGTGGCTACCCAGTCTACTAGGAAAAAGGCTGAAACCGATGTATTTCATGCAGAATTGCAAGCAGCTGCCATGTGATAATGTCTGGTGGAGCAACTATAGACCTGATTGGGATTTTAATTTTTGCTTGACTCCAAGGGAAGACAAATAGGAGTTTTGCTGCTGACTTCAGCAGGGTCAGGATGATGCATCACCAATCTCCTTCTGTTCCCCATGATGTATCTGTGAGAGATTCACGTAGGAACTAGATTCTGATCAATGCTTCCTTCCTTCCTGCAGTCAGCTTTATAATGTACAGTGTTATCTTGTATTCAAATGACTCCTGCTTAGATCTTCCACTGAACCAGCCCATTAAATATTACTCAAAGAGGAAATTCAGCAAAAGAGTACTTACTGATGCCTGTGACACAAGAATGACTCTCATCTTTGAAAAATAGAACAATCAAAGGGAAACATGAAGAAACTTACATAAAATTAAAGAGGTTGATCCTACTTTATAACTGGTCCCATACTTTCCCCTCAGGGCAGCAGCTGCTTTCTCTGCAACAAGCATCTGTAAGTTCAAAATAGGAACAGCATTGTCATCAGTACCAGTACATTTGACCACTACTTTGAGTGGGCCAAAATTTTTGTCTCAGCTTTACATTTAGATATGATCAGCTTTAAGTTTTGACATTATAAGTTCAGGACTTTAGAGAAAGCAATTACAAACATTTGGGCAAATTGTTCTTGATTTTTTAATGAAAATTCTATTAAAATTTTGGAAGTGACTCTGCTATTAGGTAGAGAAACTATTTGCTTTGTTGTAAAGCTAAGGGGCTGTATTTTGGAGAGTTAGAGTCTATGCTGTATAGCATACTGACTACAGCAGTGATTGATCCCCTACACTTGTTATATTGCCACGCACTCTGTATCCCACCATCTTTAGAAACTGAGCCATAGACAGGCTTAATGACTTCTTCAATGATTCATATGAAGTTCAAACCAAGTCCCTCATGCTCTAGACTTGTGCTCCAGCTACTGAAATGTTCATAAATGTACATGTTGATGAACTCAAATTAGAACACTGAGAAACTGAGGGAAGAAGTAATCAAGAAGCAGGTGCCTGCTTTGCTCCCATTCTCCTAGTAAGCACATTTGGGATACCCTTTCTGGACACAACTGTGACAACTACATGTGTATAATGTGCTGTCATACTCAAGTGCAAATGCATTCTTGTATGCAGCAAGAACTCGGTGCTCTTCCCCACTTACCTTGTATTGCAGTAACTGTATCTGTAATAATTCAATTTTCCTGATTTAAGACTAAGGATTAGGATTAATTCTGAGGCAAATAAACCTTGCTGATACTGCACATACAGCAAGCAACCAAGACAGATGAAGAGACCACAGCCCTACGTTAGGGAAATGAACAACTAAAAAGCTGGAGACCTGGCTCAAAGGAAGGTTTCTTTAGAGAAAAGTTACTCACTACTTCTTTTCCTTGTTACTTCACCTCACTTCCATAGAAACATTAAATCACTGTCTCAAGAGGGTCTGTTTAGAGGACAGGAAAGCAGTATTAAGTACAAGCAGGATGGTTCCAATTTCTGTGACTGAGTAAGGGAGGGGAGCCAATGTCAGCCTGTAACCTTTCCTCACTGTGTGGGAAATGCAAGGAGCAGCAGTAACTCTGGAAGCCAAAGCCCCTGAATAAGCCCAGCTCCTCTGAAGGAAAGGCAAGAGGGCAAATAGAGTTGTGCCATGTAGAGAACGAGTACAGGCAGCATACTGCACAAATGTACGAGATGAATGTTTTGCCCTACCAGTTCTTCATTGTTACTTGGAGGTTCAGTTGTGAAACCGTATGGAGTGAGGATGTACTGTCCGTAGGAGTGAATTGTTAAATAGCACAAAATGTCACTCTTCTTCCTTTCGATAAACTGAGCCACAGCTCTTGTCTCAGGCTCTGATTCTGGTCCAGATCCACAGAAGGTTTCACTGCTGCAGTTATAAGAAACACCAGTACCTGGAGAGGAATACAAAAAGTGAATCAAAGGAGATACATATAAACACCAGTTCAGAGGAAACAAGGAAATCTACCTTTGAGTGTTAAGGTGGGTGTTTATGCGGGCAGGGAGGCTAGATAGCTCAGTGGGACTTAAACATTTTACTCTGTTGGTAGAAATGCAGATGTAAAGGCTGGCTGCAATGAAAACACTCTGACACCACCACAATGTACCACCTGCCAGGGAAGCTACAGAGGCTCCTTGAAATTCATGGCATACACAACTACTGGCTGTTAAGTGACTAACTCCTAACATTGCTGCTTAGATCTGATGCTTGCTCCTGCAGTGAATTAGAGGTATAGTTATATAAGTAGCAATTTTCTGCTCACAGAAATAAATGCCAGTTGAAAGTGAACGACTTAATATTTTTACAAACCAGGTTTTATTTTTATGTATGTCTTGATGACAACAAGATGACTAGTCCTTTCATGTAGGATCTCATCTTATTTCAGAGACTAGTTATTATTTTTGCTTTCCACTTGCGTTGCTGATCTGAAATATTTGGAACTTACTGCCCCAGGAGGAATTGAAGTTTCGGTTGAGATCTGTCCCATAGCAGGTGCCGTTCATATGTGGAGAACGGTTTTTCCTCCAAAGGCGTTCCTAAAAATAAGTAACTGCTGTTACATAGTAACATCTTGATGATCCATAGGGCCTAGTGGTAATACAGTGTAAAGACTTCTTTACTTTAGACCTCCACATTCTGGGTAACTCTTGCATTTTAGTAGTGCAACTCTGTGTGCAAGAGTGATTTAGTGATAGAACATTTTATCTACTACAGCCAGGCTGTCATATTACACAAGTCTGCCTGCACCTTGATATGAGCCTACAGAGCTTTGAAAAAAATATATCCTTTTTTTTTCTGTAGTACTCAACTGCTTCCTTGCAGTGCAGCACTCCTAAGAAAGACATGGCATTGTGAGGAATACCTCTGTGCCCAAGAGACAACAGCTGAACTTACGTTTGTTTCAAATTAAAGAAGATTAATGCTTTTTTGTTAGCTAATCTTGCAGCTGCTCCTTGGTTCCCTGCTATACTCACTGCTATGCTTAGTTTTCTGCAGACCTCACTGCACTGCCTGCATGAGCATCCTGGATGAATTACCCGTGCATCCAAGTGCAATGTCTGGTGTGCCACAAGCCTGCTGGGAGCCAGCAGGATCCACATGGTCGTAGGCTGAGCCTACTAGGCCTTGCTGAGGTGTTTCAGCTGGGCTGGAAGCTTGATGAAATAGCTGAAGACCAACATTTTGCATTATCCTCCATATCAGAAAAGGAAGATTATTTGGGAGGGCACACCTATTTCAAAACCAAATAGCCCAATATTTGACCAATTCTTCTCCTGTCCCATGCTGCAAAGGTGCTTAGACTCATCTGCTAGTTGACATCTCTTGTGAAGAATGACTGACTCCTCTAGACATGCTTAACTCCATCAACCAGTCCTTGAGCTGTTACCAGGGAAGTAAGTCCATCCCCAAAAACCCAAAAGCAGTTGATGCTATGGTTTTGTCCTCTCTTCCTCATGACATTTGCTAGGATATTTTAGCCCTATAATCTCAAGTGACTGATGATTTACCGGAAGAAAAAAACCCTCTCTGCCATGAGATTTGTGTGAGTAACGATTCTGTCACTGTTCTCTGTTTAAATATAATTGCTATGATTGTATCTGAAATTAACAAAACATGCTATGCACATCTAACTTTCAATTTAGTTCCTGGAATTTCACTACTTACTTTTTCCCAGGAATAGATATAGCCATCAACATTGAGGACTGGCAAGACATAGAGGTCCAAATTCTGTAGAAATCTGCTTATCTTTGGGTCAGATTTGTAATTTTGAAGAATCTGAAAAGAAAGATTACAGAGGACTGAGCAGAGAATTTAGTTGTAATCACTGGAAAGAGCTAGTTTTGAACTATCATTAGGAAATCACTCACCATGGTATCCAAGATCTACTTGATCCCCAGGTATGTGGAGATATCTACCTTTTACCATTAAGAAAGTGACAGTGTATAGTTACATGGATATGAAAGCTGCATGATAGCATAATTCTGTGCCAGTTCATATGGAATAATGATATACCATATCTTAGGGTTGCTTTATTCCAGGGAGACTGTGGATTTGTGATGGAGAGGCTTGTTCTAAAAGCTGCTGCAGGAAATGGAGAGATTGCTATCAAGTTTAGTGGCTTTGGAATCAGTTCACCTGGAGGAAACGATGTGCTAACAAATATTCAGCTGAAACTGTGATTTGCACTTAGGTCTTCACAGGTATCTGTACTATGTACTAATTTTGAAAATCATATTTTAATGGAAAAAACATAATTTTTGGTACCAAAACAGGGAACTGAAATATCCAAAGTGATACGGGTTTTTTATTATCTGAGTGGAAAAGCGAGAACTCACTTCTTTCACAAACCACTGGCAGAAGGCTGGAGAGATCCATTCTCTGGCATGAATCCCACAGTCCATCCAAATAATCTTTTTGGTTTTATTTGTTGGTTGACTGATCTGAAGGAGTGTAAAAGTGATCGTTTGGAAATCTTACATTACAATAAAACAGCCTAGCATAACGCAGAAATAAAAGAATCTGCCTTGATATATTGTTGAACTGTCTGAGATTATTATTACACACATCATTAAGACAAAATCTCCTTCCTAATAAATCCATCTCTAGTATTTCAGGGCAAGAGTTTTAAAGTGCCTGTTGAGCAGGAGTGTCAATAAAACAGTTTCTTTTTCATTTACATTAGTCATTCATGGGACTGGTTGTTATTACTTTGAGATAATTTTTTGTTTTTAGAAGGGCAAGCCAAAAAAGGAAGGGAGTCTAATTTCACTCAGTGATAGGAACAGATTAGACAATAACTAAACCAATTAATAAAGTCTTGGTTTTTATGAGAGAGTCTGATAAAGAATGTCATGGAATACTCCTAGCAGAAAGGCTATATACTGTAAAAAGTAATAAACCCAACAGAACATAAGTCTTTATCCTCACACACAGCTGTTGCCAAGCTAGGTTCAGCTTGATTGATATTTCTAAAGACTTCAGTTACATTTGTTGTTTTCACTGCATAATAGCAACGTTATAGTGACAGTGTATATGAAAGTTGGCAGATCTTACTGTTGTGTCGAGGAGCAAAACCATTTTCTGTGATTTTAGTGAACTGGGATGGACAGTCTCAGCAAAGATCTGAATCCCGTCTTCTCCTGCGTACTTTTTTGTGAAGACACCTTTTATTCATTTTAAGAAAGTTCCTCCCTTACCTGCAGATAATACATTGTTCGATTCTCAATTGTCTTCCCCAGGTAGTGCTGAGTCACCAGCTCACTATTGCTCTGCTGGATCTGAGCCATCCATTGATAAATCTGAAATAGTCACAGAGAATTCTTGGTCCAAAGTGAGAGTTTCCTTCTCTTTCCCAGCTCCACTTCCAGATTAAAGCCTTTTCTTTTCCTTAGATGAGCACCATTTTCCACAGAGCTTGTTTCAATTTGTGGTATTATTTATTACTCATGGAAGGCCTTTCATTTGACTCTTAGCAAATGCATGGTCGTATCTCACTGGGTTCTAAAGAATAGCATCAGTGCAATACAGCACCGATACTCTGTCGTCATCCAGCATGCCTGTCCTTTTGGCATCTTTCTGTTGACTTCACCAAATGTGGAGCCACACCATCAAACTTTCAACACAGTATTACAGTCTCCATCCTATCAGTACTGATTTTTCACAGCTGAGTTCAGCAGCGGTCATTGCCAATGGGTAGCTCAAACAACATAAATGTGAAGATTGACTCTATTCTCTCACTCTTTTTGTATGTCTAGGAAGAAAAATACCACCATGCTCTGCTTACCTACTAGTCTGTGAAACATAACATCAAAAAGTCTTCAGTACCCCACCCACATGATATTATTCTCTCCTAAAGTGTCAAAAACTTGTCCTTAAGTGACTTCTTTCTACAGGCCTCCCACTGTTAACTTTTTCTTCCTCACTGAGATTCTGGAGATATAAGTCATTGCATTTCGCATTTGGCTCAGCAGCAAACATACTGGGGCTTAAATGGATAGATGCTAGAGATAATGATAAAGCATAATGGAGTAGAAAGGTAGAAAAACAGGTAGTCAACTGAACCCCAGAATATTATTTGCAAAACAATATGGCTGTTTTGCCATATTTTTGTTTCAGAGCATTTAGGTTTTGGTCAGGGAGAAACTGAGCATTTAATCAAAATCACTGGCAAATTCATGTCTGATTCAACCAGGCCAAGATTCTAGTCAAAGAGCAAGGACTTTTTCTGCAAAGAAAGCCAGGAAGACCTCCATTGACTTCAGCTGAGCTTTCTGCAAGCACAGAGTTGCTTGCTGTGGTATTTACAATATGGCAGCAACAAAGAAAGCAAGCAGACTTGGGTTCCTCTTTACCTCTTCCATTGGATGATACTGGGTGTAGACATAACCTTCTGGGACCTGCCTGTGACTGCTCCTCTCCTTTGACATGCTCTGATCCACAAGTTCCTGCACGTCAGGAATTAGGACTCTGAGGGGAGACAAAAAAGGGAAATAGAAAAGAAAATAATCCCTAAAAATTACTGCAGAACTATCACGGTGGGCACATTGCTTACATCAACCAATCTAAACCCCCCTTCTGATGTGGGCTCCCTGGTAATTTCAAAATACTGAAATTTTCACTGGTTTTTAATAATAAAGTAACAATTTTACTAGTTGTTTTGGCTGGGGTTTTTTGTTTGTTTGTTTTGAGTTGTTTTGTTTTGTTTTTTCTTAAGATTGTCAATTTTCTACCAAAGATGTTCAATATCTTTCTTTTCTTCACTGCTTCTGCTTCTGGGCAAAACTGTGAAGTACCACCTTTTGGGGAAAGGAGGGAAAAGTGAAAAATTTATGATTAGTGTTTCATTGTGGTATATGGAGAAATTTTTAATTTGCAAAGACTTCACAGAAGTATGTTGGGATTTGCAGAAGTCAGAACAATCCCCCTCTTTCCTTCAAAAATCTATTCCTGCTTATGAGCTACAAATTAGTTCCGAAATGAATATAGGACAGGCATGGTCTTGTGATCAGGGGAGTCAGTAAAACCTTTTCCTTGGCTTCAGAAGACTTTGTGCACTGTGCTTATTCACTGCAGTCAGCCCCTTGTAAAACGGTTACAAATCTGTGCTCATTGTAGATGCTTGCTATAAGACAATCACAAAGGTAGCTTAGGCATTGTTGATTTCAAACACTGTAAGTGCTAATGGGCTATTCTGCTGACAGTAGCACTGGTAGACATTTCTGGATACTGCACATAAGAAACTTACAAGAGTAGTTACAGCTGACTTTCACTCTGAGCTTTGATGTTTATCCATATCTGAACTTCAAACTAAAATTTAGGCAGTGCAAATTCCCATGAACTGAAACCACACATGTAAAATGCCTTATAAGAGCTCTGGAGAATTGAAATCCCAGAGCCTGACACAGTCAGAATATTGATGTCCTGATTATAATTTGTCATTTATATCTCTGTCATTATATACCTAACAGTCATGTTACCTTCCTTGCATGTCAACTGCCTTATAAAAGGTGGTTCCTGCTTTGAATCTGTTAAAGGAACCTTTAACTCTAACATTCCCATACTCATCTCAACCCTTTTTCAATACAAAGCCAAAATTTCAGCTTGACTGTTAAATTACCCACCTTCTTCTTTAGGACCCTACACAAGGTGGATACTGTTCTGGCCCTAATCTCAGGGAAAGAGGATGAAAAAAAATGGGATTAAAGTAGCTTCGGTTCAGTCTTTACATTTCCACTGCAATCTGTTCAAAACATTAGCAAATGAAGAGACTTGATATAAATAAGAGGTTAAATATCTTCTGCAATGTTGTCTAAGTTGTGAATACCTACACCTGATGCTAGATCATTCATACTGGTTCCTACATTATCTGTCTCTGGTTGTCAGGGTATCATATTAACTAAAAAGAATTTGTCAATCAAGGTAAAAGATGTTAAAATCGGCTTCAACTCTAAACAGCTTTGATGAGACACCAATCCTCCTTAACTTGTCTTTAATTGGTAAATGTCAGTGTATGTCCATTGGCCTTTTGTCGCCAGCCCTGAATGACTACAGGATTGCTTAAATGAAATCCAGCTAGCTACTGGTTACCTGAACAAGTCAGTTCCAAATGGGGATGAGACTGTGTGAAGAACAGACCTTATTTAATTCCATTTGGCTTTATAAAACTTTTTGTATTTGAATTAGATCTTCTGGTTGGAAGTAGAAGCATGGCAGTTAGTGAAGATGCGTGGCTGAGTAGGTGTGATAAAAGCATCATGGGCCATCTGCAGCTTATGGTTCTCAATTGTGTGCTCAGTGGGGACTTCCACTGAGACCTTTGTCCTAGGCTGGGATGTCTCTGGCTGGATAGAGCTCAGAGATTCTCACCAGCCTGGCAGGGGACAGGATAGGGGTAGAAAACTGCAGCTTTGAAGAAGCTGGCTGAATATTAACTTTAAAAAGGTTCTTCTCCAAACCAGAGGAGCAACAAAAGCCAGGGAAGGGAAAGCTACAGAAGGGAGAGCTACAGAAACTGCTTCTGTGCAGTGACATTATTTAAACATTTTTGATTTCCAAAATAGGGAGAACCCTGTGTTCAGGTATCCATACTTTCCAAGAGCAAAGCATGTTCCTATAAGTAGTGGTTGTACAAGTTTTGCTTCCTGACTTTAGAATAAAAACCGAGTCATACTTCTGAGCACCATCCTCTGCTACTGAGAAGGCAACAGCAGGAAACAAGACAGATGGAGCTGCCTCATATCCCAGCTCCAAATTCACATTCCAGGCTGTCTGGAAAGTGAATAAACAGGGTACAGGGGAATGTGCCTTTAAAACTCAAAGATGTACATAGCATCTGTGCAGTGGGCAGGTCAAGGTAAGCTGCAGCCACTTGAAACAAACATAGGGTTCTATCATCAGTACTTGCTGACTGTTCATTGTCTCTTTTATGATAGCACAGATTAGTGGAACCAGCCTTCAAGAAATTAGAAGTCGTACTTATAAGAGATCATGTGATGATCTAAGTTGTCTTTCACCTCCTGCACCAGAGGGGCTGGGACCCTTATGTGCAGGTCTTCTCCAGCCCGGATGTCTTCAGGCAGCTGGGGCTTCCACAAATCCAGCTGTCCAGAGGAGAAGAAAGAAATGCACAAATCAAGCTCGCTCTTCAGAATGAGAACATGTATTTAAGATACAGTAGCCACATATCAATAACTGGAAGTTTTCCTTCAAATTATCCCCTTAACTATACTCCAGCCATCTGTTCACAGAGCATGCAGCATGGGCTTAGTGTTTCCATTGACCCAGGCACCACTCATAAGGAGCAGCACCTTCACAGAGCCATGCAAGGTAACTAACTTCTTCCCATTAAATCCTTCAGGCAGTGGAAGGGTAATTCCACCCTACACTAAGAAAAAAAAAGTTAAGTAACACTTTTTCAAGTTTTTCAAGTTTACTTTAACCTTCATTCCTGCCCCAAAGTTACATACGAATTTGGTTTACAGCCCAAGAGCCGAGTCTGCTTTTTGGGCACACATAGTCATCTTCACTCACCAGTAAAGTGCTGCAAAGATGCTGAAGATGCTGGACTTGCTGAAGTGTTTCTGGCACAATATGAAAAACCTGGTCCCTGGAAATTCATCAGAGAAACAAGATCAGTTTCAATGTATGTTAAAGTCTCCATGATTTCAGAAGTCAAAATGAGATAGTTTGTTATGTAGACGGAAGATAGAGCATGTAAGTGAGTGCTATTCCAGTAAAAGTATATGAGTGATGAATTCCTGGAATGTTTTAGCTGCAAGTAGAAGTAAGAGACGTGGGTTTTCTGTTGTTAGAGCATTAGTTTAACTCTACTTCCTTGCCAGTGGCAATTCTTTATTCACCGTACCAGCTTCACTGAAGACAACTGCTTGGATGAGCTCTGCTGTGTGTTTCTGCCTTCGCAGGACCAGGGCCAAAACAAGATCATTGGTAATATATAATAAACTACTTATTTGATAAGATGTCACATTTTTTTCTGCAGTTCAGAAATTATTGAGTTATTCCAGGTAGACTTGGTCCTTTTCTGATCTACTTGAGCATGCAAGAACATTAGTTAGATATGATATGAGCTTGAGATGTTCACAAACTACTTGTCATGAGAATAGTCAAATAGTGATTAGTGTGGTCACCAGAGCTGCATATTCTTAATGAATTCACAGGAAACAAATATTTCTAGTACAGGATCTACAATTTTTATTTCTAGAAAAGACACACAGATGCAGTGTCTGAGTATATATTTTCATGAGGCCCCATGACACTTCTATTTACTGCAGGCTTAATCTGAAAAAATATTGAAAATTTACAAAGAACAAATTAAAATGCTTGGACATGTAGAAAAAGCAAATATGTATGTTCTATTTAAAAATAAAAACAAAAAACAAAAACAAAATAAAACCTTAGGGGGAAAAAAAAAGAAGATTATTTTTCTAATTCTTTCCCAGTGTTTGTTCAGATCAGTTTTCCTGAACTGATAGCAAGTGTGACATCTCTGATGAAAGGGTTTAATAAGAGGAGTGGATTTTGATGACTACGTTACATTACTCAAAGGTGAGATGGCAGTTACCCGCTACTCGTGTGACAGAATGGGGAACCTGAGAAATATTCGTACTTGTTAATAACCAATAACCACTGCTTCACAATCTCCATCAGTGACTTCAGTGGGCCTTGGACCCTCTACAGGACAAGTACAAAACCCGAACATTTTATATTTTAAAGCTTTTGTAACAGAAATTCTTGTTGCAAAAGCCTTGTATGGTGAATCATTATGGTCATCAATATAATATGCGCTCATCATCTGAATTGCAGCTGTTATCACTTGTGTTTCCATACACAAATGTACAATTATCAGCTTAATATACGTGCAAATAGAATTCACTATTCATTCACTTTATCCACTGAAAAATAGGGGGATTTGGGTTTTTTTACATCTCTCTTGCAAGTATCACCTTTACTGATAGAAAAACATAGAACTTAATAGTTAGAACAGGCTCTTTACTACTGGTTCAGGAGCTGCTGTTAACATTTAACACCCTTATGTGTTGGGCAAAATGATTACATTTGCATTGCTAACAATTTGCTACAACAGCTACAATATCTTTGTAATAGAACCTTGTAGACGCAGGATAAACATCTTTGCTGGGAGAACAAACATCTCAGCTGCAGTTCACAGTTTATTCTCTCTAAATGCTTGGGCCTGCTTTGCTCTTTGTCTATCAGGAAGGGAAACAATATCCTGTAATATCTTTCTATCCTCATTGACATTATGTCTTAATTACACCAAATGAAAGAAATGCCAGACAGTCAGATTGCTGCCAGATGGCCAGCTCTTATTTACTGATAAACCTTTTACAATAGCCAGTGTGGAGACAAATCATTTTTAATAGTAAACTAAGATTAGAAAGCACATACTCATTTATGATTATGGACTAGAATTCTCAGTGGAGAAGTGCAAAGTCAGCCCATGTGACCATGTGAGAACAACAGTTTTTTAAATGCTACAGTTAAGCTTTCTTACCAAATTAAAGGACTTTCTCAGCACATGCTGTGTTTCCTTGAATGCTCATAGATCAGATATTTCATTTAAGTTGTTGAACAGAGCAAAGGCCAGTGAAAATGGGCTTTACTAGTCATTTTATCTTCGTGCAGGTGCTGCCCACCCTAAGTCACACTGACCATTCTATTAAGTGTCTTTTTAAATCCCATGCACGTACTTGACAGGTTCAGTCCTGGACAGCAATTAGAAAGAAAAATTAACACTATAGTACCAAGGGTCTGTTGATTCTTTCCAGTGAAATCGACAGGCTCTGGGTCCCTGATACAAATCTGAAGACTAAATATTATCCAAGTGAAATAATACTTTTTAAAGTTAGAAGTGGTGATGTTCTGCAAGGGGCTTTGCCAGGAGAGTTGTTGAACAGGTATACTATGAAGGAATTTACTTGCAGTAGCTACTGCTTCATTTTTCTCCATTTTAAAAATGTATTCAAGGGATATAATTAGTCTAGAGGCATTCAGCACTGGGCTACTTTCTCTGTTTACTTTAGAAAACTCCATGTATAAAGGTATGTGTGGATAGCTGGCCTCCACACTATATTTGTGCCCCTCCTGAAAATCCCAGCTGCTGTAAAGGCAGTGACCTATCATTCCTTGTGAAGTTGAGAATGAATGAAATGAAATAGTTTAGATAGGCAAACAGCATAATTTTCTTATGAAGCAGAACTGAAAATGGAGAATACAGCAAAACTAGAAATTTCATACTTTTCAAAAACATCAATCAGTAATAATAATGTGATAATCTCATTCTCTGAACACTTTCAGGTGATGGTTGTCTGGATCAACTCCATTAGCTTATTTTGTTATTTCTACTGGTTTCAAACAGGGGTTTAGTATCTAAATTGTTTTTTGAGATACTGTCTTTCTCACATAACCTTGGCTGTCTTTTACTAATGGATATGATTTTGCTCAGTCATCCCCCCACTTTATACTCGGAAAAGGCATTTTATTCCTACAGCATCTGATTTTAAGGTTCATTATGAAAAAGGCTAAGACAAATGAATTTCAGCTAATGGAAGCAGAGCATCCATTTGAGGTCCATTTGAGGGGCACTCTGTCTACAACGGCTGCAGCCATATTTTTGTTGGCTTGGATTTGGTTCGCTCTTTCTTCATTTTCCATCTTTGTATTTTATTTCCAAATCTTCCAAAGCTTACAGCTTAGTAACCCTATCTCCAGGTTTTCAGTTTGTAATTGTTATGAAGAGTTCCTGGAAATTTCATTGCATGCCCAATTCTTCATGATACCCCGTTCACACTCACCCGTCATATTGCAATTTCAAGCTGAGTTTTCCAGGAATTAGCATCCCCAGAGAAAAGATGATTCCAAGAAAAAGCCACATCTTTGTGCAAAAAAACCAGCCCAGCCCTGACAGTGCAGGACTAGAGATGAGGAGGATAGATCTGGAATGAACACTATATTTGCACAATTATAATAAATAACCAGACATCCTGGAAGTGAACATGCCCTTGTTGAATCATTAACTTTGCTTTTAAGTAGTTCTATCTTTCCTTAATTCTCCGAGCTCTCTGTTCCACACCCCAGAACACAGACACATACAAATAGCAACTTTCTCACTGAAGCACTTCTTCTAAGAAGATTTTTCTATATGACACCTTCAAATCTTTGAAAAGTTATGTAACAACTTTGTAGTCATTGGAGAAAATGTTACCTGCAAGACCAATGACAACTAGTGAAGATTAGCTTATAAGAATCACTGGTAAAAAGCTCCATCCTTGCTCTCTTCCTTCCTCTGTTTGTGTCTTTGTGGAGCACTTCTTTGACCTCTTAAGTGCAATTCTGTCACTTGCCTAACCAAAAAGAGGACATGAAAGAAACAACCAACATTTCTGTAGAAGGGGACATCACAGTCTCATCTAAATCACTTTCAGTTGGACTGCATCAGTCTCTAACCACAAACTATCAAATTTACACTGTCATAAAGAGTATTTTTGTTAGTAACCAGCCCACTATTTTGAGTATATATCTGAAATATTTAATTTCTTGCTTAGTTCATACATCAAGAGTAGACAGTCGAATTTCTTCCTTAATAGACTACAATTAGAATAGAGCACAGTTCTTCAGAAGTAAATTATTTCTCTCAGATTCTCTCTTGGATTAAATCTATCCCATGGTGATTAATGCAGAAAACTGCATGGATTTTGGGTGAAGATAGTCCAGTAAGTCAGTTTGTTTGTGTACACATGCAATGGACAGTAACTGTAATTATAGTATTTTTGTAAATCTTTCTCAACAAAGTATAAAGTCCTCTTACATTACTACCAAGGGTGTCATCAAGGAAACAGACAGCAGAACAATCCCAGTATGAAAAGAGTACCAGCTTGTCTCAGAAGTGTGTTCTCAGAAAACCAGGCTGCATGCAAGAGAAGAGTATGTTCTTCTTCATAAATCATACCGGACCCTTTCCACTTTATTGCCACAGGCTATAATCTGCTTAACAGCCCGAACCTGAAAATGAGGGGTATTTCCCTCCATGTAGATATCCAACCTGCAATGACTTCCAAAAGAGCTGAGGGAAGCCCAGTTTACAAGATTAGAGGCAGCTCTCTTTGTGAGGCATCGAAAAAACAAATTCATGTTGGAAGACTATATTTTATATTGACACTCAGGACATCAGATAACCTTTGCTTTTCTTCCTTTGTCTCCACTGCTATGAGGTGGATTAATGTTTTGAAGACTTCTGCAGTATTGTCTGTGCCCTTTTACCAAAGCTGCCTTTGAATTGGGGTTCAGTCCCTTGACAGATACTCAGAATCTAGAAATAAGAAAAATGGAGGCATAGAGGAAAAATCAAGAGCCTTCATCCTTTTTTTTTTTCTTTTGCAAAAAAAGATATGTACAAGTGGAGCAAATCATCTTATGCACTAAAATTCAACTCCAGCGCAAAGCTTGCACCTCCAAACTGAAAGCAGAAACTGTTTATTCTATGGTGAAAACATCACTTCTGTGATGCCAAATAGTTATGAAGATAGATAGGGTCATTTTGTTCAATGGGCATAGGATTCAGAAGAAATGACAGTTGCTTGCTTAGTCTTTGATTCAAATTTCTTTGAAGTCTAGTTGATTTTAATGGGCTTTAGATTAAAGTCCTGTGAAATAATCATGGGCTTTTCTCACTGATTTAAAAAATGGACTTGTTTTGGGTCTTCAGCAGAAGATTTGTTCATAGAAGACAGTGCTTAAGTATCTACTTAATGTTCAGCTTGCAAGCAGCACTGCTGAATTCAGAATAAAAGCCATTAGATACATTATTCTGCCACCAATGCAAAAATATCTTGGGACAAACAGTTAACTTCAACCAGCGTATTGCCTTCTTGGGCATAAATAATGTTGCTCTCAGTAATAAAGTCTGTTCTTTGGTCAGGTTCTTACTGGCAGCTGTTTATCTTTCTAGCAAGTGTGGAAGGCAGCTTAATCCATTTATTCCCTCCTTGAAAACTGTGTGCAGAAAGGCATGGGACATTCTGGGGAGAGCAAAGGCTGTAAACATATGGCACAAACATGCCATATGAAACCATGCGGTGTCCTTTCTTCCAAACAGGTTTACTTTGCAATTCTTCCATACGTTCTTAGAGCTTCAGAGCATATTTTTCAGCATCAGTTTAGCCTCTCAACTGCCCTGTGAGACAAGCAAATATTATTTCCACTACTTAAAAGATTAAGCAAAAAGGGGGGAAAAGTGACTCCCCAAGGTGACATAGGAATGCTGCTGCAGAGCCAGGAATAGAATTCAGATCTCCTGACTCCCTATCTGGTGCTTCCTTAAATATATGACCATCTGCTCTCCTGCTGGAAGTATAGATACTATATGCTGACTCCAACAAGCTGGCTGCTAAGCCTGTTAGTTTATCCTCTTTTTATCCCATACTGATATCATCTCAAGCTAAGCTTTTGGCCTGGAGTCAAAGTGATTTCCAGTGTTTGAATGATTCGACCTGCTTGTTATTGTTTTAACCTTGCACCACACATATGCTCAGCTATTTGTGACTTATCTGCATACAGTCTGTGTAGCAACAGCTGTAAGCTAGAACTATTTTGTTTAAAGATTCCATACTGAAGCATACCACATGTTTTAAACAACTATCATATAGCAGTGAGTTTGATCCTGGTAGCTGCTTGCACCCAGATTTCCTACTGAGCTGCATGTAATTTTCAAGGACAAAGAGCTTATTAAAAAACCAAAAAACTTACACAACTTGGTGTCTGCACAAACATCAGCTCATCACGTTAAGCTCGCACAGTTCCACAGCTAAATCCCGCACTGAGTCTACCTGAACTAAAGAAAACTAGAACTAGATGGAATTCAACACAATCAAAAATTTTTTACATCATCACCTTGATTCTGAGAAAACCACCTCTGGTAAATCTCCTCTCATTGCTGCAGAACACTCACAGTATGTGTTCACGACATAATCATCACTCAGTAGGGTCAATACAGTAGCATGCTGACTAATGTGCCTTACATCCTAGTCTTCTGCTCCACTGAAGAAGGAGGGTGGATAATTCAGCTGTTTTACTAAAATATCCTCTGGTTATCACTGGAGCTGTACTTAGAGGAAGCACACAATGAATTGACAGTTTTTGTTTGCCATTGAGATAGTTTATTCTACAGGTATTGTCTTTTTCTATGAGCACTAAAAGATATTTCTGTCCTTCTGAGCAATGTTTAAAATATTCAAATTTGTTCAGCAATAAGTATATGGTCTTAATTCTGTAGCCTATGAATATTCAGCAGTATGTTGTGTGGTCTCCAGTGTGAATCATCATTCCTCTCAGTATGCTAAGTCTTCAGCTTTCACAGCTTTGTTAGAGAAATTTTTTTTCTGGAATTCTCTGGACTTTATTGTGATTTGACAGTGCTAACTGTTCTCAAGCCTCATTAGCTCCATCAGCAATCCTAACGTAAGTGAGAATATACCAGAAGCTATGCTGAGTTATGACAATTCCCTTCTAGTCATCTTACTGAGTTTTTTTCTCTCTCGTTCTCTGAGATTACAGTGAAAACATCCCATTAATCTTACATTTGGAATTTTAAAATAATCTTAAACCAAAAACCAATTCCAGCCAACATACACTAGACTAAAATGATATTACTAGAAAACCTTAAAATTAGTTCCATTAAGACAACCTTAAGTGTCCTGCAGATCATCAAGTGACGTAGGATACTTAAGCTTTAGCTTTATTATTAGCTAATAAATACTTACCTTTACTTTCGCTTTAGTTTACCAATCTGATGACTGGTACATGATCTAGTAATTTCAAGAGATACACATTTACAGATACATTCAAAGATTTCTTCACAGTTTTTACAGCATTTCTATACATGCATACTCACATAATGTGAGCCAAAACTGGAAGTATTGGTGTGTTGTGTCAGTGTGTGAAATAACACCTGCCTTTTCTCCACAAGACTCATGATGCAGTTTTTAGACAGCTTTGTTATCAGGGAGGAGCTTCAAGTACCCGTTCAGAAAGCAGTTCTTTATGGAAGTGGGCTGAAGCAGGCTGACAAAATCTGTATTGATTTAATTAGGCTCACAGAGCAGCTTCCTCAGACACCATTTTCTTTAACCAGGAAAGGGGAATGTTATTAGTGAATTGGCTTTCCTTAGTACTAGGTGGCCTGGGTGATTATTTTTCCTTCATCCTTTAGATAGCAAAATATCACTGCTAAGGAACCTTGAGGTCATCCTTTAACATACAATCTGAGTTCAAGATGGTATTTGCCACCTGTTACTAAAAGGTAACAAACACTATTGGCTCAGTTCTAGGAGTTAAAGATGGTTATCTTTATAAGGAGGTATGCACAAAATCCTACAGTCCTGCTGTAAACACAGTTCCTATGGGAAATTTGTCTGCATAAGAATTGTGCAATTTAACTTAAAAAAAAAAATAAATAAATTAGTATATTTCCGGTGTGATAGTAAATTGCTGAGCCCAAAGTCCACACATACAAGCTGGCTGCAAAGTATTGCCCGTGTAGTTTGATCAAAGGAAAGTTTCAATTTGCTGACAGCTTTTAATGTGCTTGAATCCACTGTGAGAAAGACCAGTTAGATTTTCTCACTCACATTCTCCAGTCCTGAAAACTTTCCTTCATAAGAATAACTTCTGATGACATGATTAGAACTTATGATTTCAAAGGTATTGATCAGGAGAAAAGGATTTTCAGAAGTGTTTGATCCTGTGTTGGTGTTCTGAGTGGGCGAGAATTAGGCAGGAATCCTTGACTTTGTGAAGAAACAAAACCTTTGGTAAACCTTTAGCTGCCACAGCAATGTGTTGTCCTTTTAAAGAACATGTCAAATAAGATTAAAAGCCTGCCTTGTATTTTTAAATAAAATAATTACCTTTGAAAGTAAATAAACAGTATTATTTTATTGCTACTAGCAGAACTCTACAGGACAGCACATAATTCTCTGTTATTGCTTAATGGTTTACAAACAAGCTTACTGCACTGTATTCTAGAATAACCAACATTACTTTTAATGAGTTCTATTACTAGCACTAAAATACTTTATGCTTAGATGTGAATATGCTTGCATAGGATTTCTTAGACCCAAACAATATACACTATATTCCCTTTAACATAAATACTTAGCTTTTGCAGCTATAAAACATGTTCATACTAACCTTTGGCCTCTGTTCTATCAGCAAGGATACACATACTTAGCTTTCTGCATGTATGCAGTTATCTATGTGTGGCCACGCAAATTAAGTAATACTCCAAATCCTTCGACTAGCATGAGGATCTGTTAAAAATTGTTATGATGTCCCTGAGGAATCTCAGTGATTATTAATGAAACCAATAGTACCTGCCAAAGGTTCTCAAAGCAGATCTCATCTGAGCAAAACAAATCCATTCAATGGAACATACTCTCAGTAGAATGTCTGGTGTGATTTTGCAAATAAGCCTTAAAGAATTTATAAGCTGAGTTTGAAGTGTCCTGTGCATGTATGGATGTAACATGCAGTAGAAACAGCTTGTATTTTGGGGTCTGATTTTGTAAAAAATAGTAGCTGCTAATAGTATCCGGGGAAGGGACTGGGGAGTGTAACTTTGCACTGCTTGTGTGACAGGGCTGGTAGGTTTGCAGTAAGGCTATTGCCACGGCTCGCATTAGTCACAAGTTTTGGAGTTCTTCAGTGAAGGGAGATGTTTCTTTCACAGTTAGCCAAGACTTTCTCCACTCTCCGGGCTGAACTGTTACTATTTGTACAAGGAGTGGATCTGAAACATCAACCAGCTCTGCCTGGGAGAATTTACAAATCCAAGCAACTCAACATGGGGACATTTCCATTATACAGATGGAACAGATACCTGGCTGTGCTTGGACTGTGCCCCTGTCCATGAGCAAACAGATAAGTGGTGGCAAGCGAGGAGCTGCACCCAGATTTCCCACACCTCTGCCTAATTCCTGTCATATCATCTTATCCTCTGCTCAGAGAGAGTAGTTTGTTTTGATACCTTCATTGTTATTGTCTTTTCTTCCCCTTCAAATACTGAATTGTTAGATTCAGCAAACTAATATCAAACTTACCACCAGCAGTGGAAAGGTTGGAAAGTTCTCTTTTTATTCTGCATCAGCAGAAATCAAGCCAACTTTCATCCTCCTCAGTACTATCTTTTGAGGGGAGTACTGCCTACTGAGAAAGAAGTCTCCTTGCTGACATCAGTGAATTCACCATTCACCATTTTGTACTGTTCCTTAACCATAGAGTGATATGCAGCAAATCTCCAAACACTTTTTTTTTTTTTTGCCTGCTTAACTTTTCAGATTTCCATGATTTTCCTTACATTTTATTCAGGAGTGGCCCAGCCTGAAGATTGATTGAGAAGATGATGTGTCTCTGGGACAAATTGTTCATTGGCAAAATGGAGCATGCTATAAAACATCAGACACAAATGCAACAGCAGTCTTTACCCTCTTCTTGCCTCATAAACTGTAGTGTACAAAGGATCTGGGTTGCCTTTGTATTTTCCAAAGAATTCCCTGTATCAAGGAACCATCCGTTCTGCTAAAGTTGATATTTAACTGCTGAGTTAGCACAAAGGGCAACTACAACCCTAGTATTGGCCTTCGATATGTATATTTAAAAAGGCTAAATAGTCTTTAATTATGTGACTGACATTTCAAACGTGGGCTCCATGCTTGGTCTCTCCTCCCTCCCTAGCTATTGTGTGCAATAACGTCTTAACATACAAATGTTATACTCTACAAGAAGCCACTGTGTGTTTCCTGAAACTCATCTCATCCATGTCAGTACACATCAAGACTTCAGTGACAATTCTCACCATTTACACCAGCCTCTGTGCAGCCAGAGTCTGATTCACCAGCTGCTCCCTACTGCAGAAGGGGAAAACAAGGCTCACATAGCAGCTCAATTTTTCTCCTTTGAAGCCATAGCCTGAGCTGGTATAGGTTGCTGTGGTGCCCTGACTTTAACTTAAACCAGGTGATGGGCTGCTCCCTCTTTTCACGCACTCCCCCCTCACGTCCTCACCTTTCTAAAGGGTGCTCAAATACAGACGACATCTAACATGCAATGGAAGCTGTATGATGAAAATCAAACAGGCAAATAAAGAAAATTTACCAAGTGCCCTTTGTGGATTGAGCTGATAAGCATAAACTATGGCATAAACTAACGCTCAGGAGTGAGTGTTCAAAGAGTGTTCAGTAAATTGTCACTGTCTGGAGGCACGGACAGGGTCCCTTACCTATCACAGTGACAAGTGAATAGAAATTCAGTTTATAAACATTTGCATCTTGCTACATAAAGCAAGAGCATATCTGGGTTTTGATGGGTGCCATGGCAACAATGTTACTGGAGTATAGCATAGGAGCGTTTTCGGAGAGAGGAAAGAGGATGAAACAAGAATCTCACTGGTTATCTGCGGACACGACTTTTGCTGCAGACTCCAAGACAGATTCTCCTTCTTGTTCCTGGGTGTCTGTTTACAGTTGCTACCACGTTCATACTTTCAGTTTATACTGTGGTTGTCAAGAAATCATGAAAAAAAGGGAAAAACCTGCTATAAGAAGGAGAGATCTTAAATATATTTTGAAGTTCCATTATATTTGCATTGCTTGTAAGAAAAGAACAATGAAAAACTGCTACAGCCACTGTGGTTACTAGCAAAGAACAAACCCACAGGATTACATGTTCAGTGTTTTAGTACCCTAATTGCTTCAAAAGTATGCATGTAGAGAACAACAGATAACCATGGCTCTGCTTTTGTTCTGAAATAACTAATTTCAGAACATTTTACCTAGGAGTAGATGCTCCACCTTTTTTGAGATCTACAAAACACCTGCAATTCTTTTTAAATTCAGATATTCTAGTGTCAGTAAAGAGGTACTGAAACTGGAACCCCCTTCATGCAAGCTTATGCACTCTGAGGTCTGTGTGAAAAGAGAATACCTTAACAAATGGCAATATAAAATAACACCTATTGCAATGGCCCGGGGCGGGAGGGGAGAAGGGGGAAAGGGAAATCAGGAGGTGTAGGGCAGGTAGAAGAAAGCATTAGAGGGAAATTTTAGTATTATCTTCATTTTAGCAATTAACCAGAGCCACATCCCTAGGTCTCTGCATACAAAGCATTATTCAGCCTCTTGCCTAGGCAGAAACAGTTGCAATACCTGAGAAACAGACTTTCATTCTCTAATTTCAAGCTCTAGTTTATTTAGATTCTGATTTCTTAAAAAAAAAAAATCAAACTGTTGCAATGTACTTTTAATCCCTCTTTCCCAGTCACTTCTGAATGTCTGAGCCAGTTTGAGAGAATGTGGAAGTTTTAAAGAGAGTTCCTGGTTGTTTCCTGTAAATGAATGGCTGGAATATCTCATATGCTGGAGTTAGAGCTCTAAAGTGTTTTTAGACATAAGCAAATCCAAACAGGAGAGAACTACAAGTCATCCGAGTCTGCAAATCCAGCTGGTTGCGGAAACAGTATTTTTTTCCCCGACACTGACTATTCTCATTCTGCATTACTTCACAAACTTTGTTTCATTTTTGCTCAGATGGTACTAGTTTATTTTCTGTTCATGCAAGAGCCTTCTTGACCCTTGCAGCCTACATCTTCTGCCTTCCTGTTTCTTGCTCTAATTTTAGATCTGTTCACACATCCTGCAATGCTTAACATCATCCTTGGGCCAGTGAAGTTTGTTATTTAACTTGCATTTGTAAATCCTTCTCAAAATGTTTCCTTATTGATTGTGTGATATACGACAATGATCTGAGCTTGTCAGCCTTTTTTATGTGGATCTCTCTCAGATAACCTGGAGAATCCAAAGAATGGGCAGTATATACATTATTCTCACGAAAGAATTTACCACGTAAGCCAGCTTTATCATGGCATTTTACTGTTTTGTAATAAGATAAGATTTATGAGTCAAAGCATCTAACAGCAAGCAGCATGTAAAAAACAGGAATCATAAAAGGTAGTATCTGTTTCTTTGAGATTAGCAGGACAAATACTTGAGCCCAGTGTGTCATCGCTCAGAATGAGGAAAAGGTTTGCAGAGGTCTACTTTTCAGAGTTCTTTCTGGTCCCGAAAAAAATGTGCTGCCTTTATACAAGAATCTGGTCAAATACAAGGTTGCTTTGTGCAGCTGAGTCCACTGTCTTTGTGTCATAGCTACATAATTACTCTAAGCCCTATACTTGCTTTATCTCCTTTAACAAACCTCCAATTTATCAAAGATCCTGCCCTCCCTCAGCAATTTAGTTTCCTTAATAAATTACCTATTTTCACTTTACAGGGGGCTAAGAGCCTTGGCCTTGCTACAGATTAGATACACCCATGGGCTTTGTGAAGTGAAGCCATATTCCGCTTCCTTGTTCCTCACTCCTTGTTCAGAAAAAACTTCCAGCCACTGCACTTGGAAAGCATTCCAAGTGTAAATAAAGGTTAGAAACACACATTTCTGAGTCTGCAGGAAGACTGCAAAAATGGTAGAGAAAGGTGGACTTGCATCTCCTATTAGCCTTGCTGGCAGGTCAGCTGAAAACACCGGTTCAGTATCTGTTTTGCTTAAAAAGGGGGATTTTGCACCTTTTGCACGAAGCAACCCATGCAGAGACAAAACCCACAATTACAGGAGCAAAATAATTATTTCTGATCTTCATTGTGAATCTCCAAGTAATTTTACCAAGAATGATTCAGGCCAGAGAGGAGAATGGTAGCCTACGGATTGTAATGCACAACACAGAGGATTAGATCTCCCTCACTACGTGAATTGGACACCTGAGAAAACTGGCTTTATTTTAGACATTGCAACAGAACGGCTTTTTAGCAGATGTAAAGATTCAAGAAACCCACAGCTCCGAAGTTTTTGTGGCAGCAACTACACAGTGCTTAGAACTATGAATCAGTGTAGGTGACAGTAACAACTGAAATTAGAGATGGCATAAAGCAAGATACTTTAATAAGCAAGGCAGCCATTATGGCAAAGTACTACACCTTCATTCTGCTTATTTAAGTACCCACCTACCAGTAAGGTGTTTAAAAAAAACCAGAAAGATGGTGATCAGCTAATTTAATGTAACATGCTATGCCATTTTTTTCCCCACTGGTGGCTAATTCTGTCCAGGCTGCTAGCACCCCAGACAGCATACTTCTGGTGTTTTGTCTATGGAGAGATGGGAGCTACATACCTGCTGCTGAGGACCTGACTGAACAGCTTGAAGCAGAGGAAGCGGTTCCTCAGCTCAGGCGAGAGCCACAGCTGACACCGCATTAGCTCGGTTTGTAGGCCTTCAGCTTGGAATAGCACTAAATGCTTTCCCAAACACAGCTCTGAGACCTCTTCCAGCTCAGGCTGGGACCCTCAGTCAGTTGGCCAGTTCAGAACTTCAGAACAGCTCTGATCAGTCTGCTTCACAGATGAATTTGTACAGACAATGCTTTCTTTAAAGCAGCAGATCCAAAAAGGGGGCACAATGAACTTCTCATCCAGTCAAGCAGGTGAATTCTACTCTGCTTGTTAAATTCTACAGTTGCATCGAATCTGTTTTTCTGCATGCTTTGTATTTCAGAGCCTGAGATGCTGAACAGCTCTCTGCTTTCTATGCCAGACTGCTGTGACACTTCTTTGGTTGCAGTTTCCTTCACAAATGTGCACTGTATTTTTTCTGCATGTTCCACAAAAAGTTGGGCAGTGAGGTTTTTTGTTTAAGCACATTGTTTCTTCTCCCCTTGTCTCATCACTGTAATGCCTTTTTTATCTCACTTTAATACCTCAACCACGTGCCCGTGCTACTTCAGAAAGACAAAGAACGTGAGGCTTGAGGTTTATCAAGTGAAGCAAGAGCACCACCGTTAGGTAGCACACAGTCACTGTACAGAGTATGGCTGTTACCCTTCACGGCAATAAGGCTGTGGCTACAATACAGCAAAGTTGTGGCTGATGATCCGATTACACCGCAGGAACAAGCAAGCTGCTGTTGGCAACCATACGCATTTCGAGCACTCAAATGATCTAAGTACTTCAGCAACTCCAGCACAAGAAATGGACTTTACCAGTAAATGCTACCAAGAATGGAAAAGATGCTCCTGTTTTCTCTGCTCCTTTAGCTCAAAGGCCCAAAGCTGCTCTGCACTTCCAGGCTTCTGCCAACATATCCAATTCCACCCCTACATAAGAGGCCAGTGGGAATGCTGTATGTATGTAACGAACAAATCTGAGTATTGCAACACCTCGTTAAATAGTTGTGCAGACCCTAATGTCAGAAACAGAGAGCAAGAGTCAGTTTATAGATATGCCAGATCTGTGTTCATGTAGCGAGAAGCCTCAAAATCTGCTACGGTAGAAGTGAAGCAAAAGGTTCAAAAGAAAAAGCATACAACTAACAGAATCATTGTTGGCTTGAACTTCTGAAAACTGAGTGATTGATTTCTTCAGAAACTTCTAATGTAACTTTGGATTTTTTAATATACCTCAGGCTGAGTTGCTTGCTGCTTTACCATCTATAGCTCTGCATACAGAACACAGGGAATGGTTTGGGGGGGTGAGGGAGAGGGAATCCTTCTAGTGCACATTTGTAGGCCAGGTTCCAATAGCACTTGAAATAGTCACTTCCTCTCCCTGACCCAGCTCAAGAAAGAAATGCGACTTGAGGCATGGGAGAGGGGAAGAAAAGTGAAGGTAAAACAAAGCCATTTCAACAGCAATTGATGTCAGGATGGTTTGGGATTAATAAGTAGTTCCACTAAAGAAAACTCTCATTATCAGCAGGCATTGCAGGCAGTTATGTACAAAAGTGCTTATCTCTTCCCTCAAAACCTTACATTAATTACACAGGAAAAAGAGAGATCAGGAGGCCCAAAATTGTTAGTTTACTTTAATTGCTATCCTGCACAGTCACTTCAGGAAGAGTGAAAGCATTTTCTGAATAAATTTTTTCTTTCAAAAACTCAACTGCATCTTCATTTGGCATTTCCTGAAACTTCTTGTTCAGCACCTGGAAGAAAGGAGAAGCAAAGGGTACATTAGTTTTACTGTCTTTAGCAAACTACCCTGCCCCACAAACCAAGTGCTCAGTGATGGGAAGGCCATAGGGAATCACTATATTTTGAAAACACGTTGACTTCTATCATTCATTCTATAAAAATCAAGGGAATAAGCCAAAGTCGCATAGGTCTTTTTGGTACAAAGCAATTCAGTGGCTTCATTCTCCTATTTATTTTTTTTTCTGAACTATGTTTATATTTATTTCACTGACGATGTAAGTGGTAGCTCGCCTGTTAGAGCTCCTCTGTCTTTTCTCCCTAGTGACACCACCACTGCCTTCTAAGTAGAGGTGATATACAATTACCACTCTGGAAAAGGCTCGCTATTCCCTAAAAGGCCTGCTTACCAAACAAACATACTCATTACTGTGCTGATAACAAGACCAAAACAGAGAGAATAACAGGACTCTTCTTACCAGAATCACATGATAGCCCAGTTTATTTAGATGCCGCATCTTCAATGCCAGTTTCCCTTGGGGATGTGTTGTACCCACACAGAAGGCAGACAGAGGAACAAAGAGAAAAGCCAATCTACAACCAAGAAGAGTAGGGAAGACTCCATTGCATAAATGCAGAATAAGCATTTTTTTTTTTTTAAGTCAATGATTCAATTATGTCCTTTAACACTGCAGAAAATATAGCTGTCTTTCTGGCAGGCAAAAATACCAGAACTGCACAAATTTCATTATCCTTTTCCTTCTCCAGACTTATTTAATTTAGACCCTCTCTTCTTCTTCACACAAGTATCAGCATCGACCTAAATACCTTGAGCAGAATTAAATTCTTAGATCTTTGCTTCTCCAACAATGAGAAAGAAATAGATCATTCAGAATTATACATTATTTTGACAGCTTCCCTATTTACTTTGATCCTTTGCTAATATTCACAATCAGTTACTTCCTGCCATAGTCCTACTTGGAAGGGTGAGAGAAGCTGAATGCGATGGAAGCCTAACAGCGAGCTTCTGTTACACAATTCACTAGCTCTCCTTTTCCCAAAAAGCAAACTCTACAAAATACATTGCTGTGCAGTGATCCAGCACACAATTGTTGAGTATTACTCAATTCTACGTAAGCATTACTTAAATGATATATGTCCCACTTCAGTTACTGAGGTCATTCTTCTAGACAATATTAAATTAATCACCTAGAATGTGGATATGATGATCCTTTTTATTCAAATTATATTTCAGCAGCTGAATTGATTGCCATAACATACCACTGAGTTGCACATTTTCGAGACTTAAGAGAATAACTGAATGCTTAATTGGACACATAAATACTTAGAATTTTAAAACTGCAATGGACTGATTTTTTCCAAGGGACTTTGGAAGTCATACTTCAAAACCCGTATCTATTACAAGAGTATCAGACTACTGTGATGCTCTCTGCCTCTTTCTCTGAAACACTGAGTTTTAGCCTCTGTTACAGGAATGTGGTGAGCTGGATTAACTGTTGCTCTGAACAGGCATGGCAAATTTTCTATATCTCAGCAAGCACAAATAACAAGTTAGTTATCTACTTTGCTTCTGCAAATCAGTAAGCCAAAGTAGTAACTGGATGGAATATATACAAATAAAACTAGCCTGCTAGAAAAAAATGCAGTCAAAAAAGACACCTTTGAACACACGAGTCAGCATGATCATCTGTTGCAGATATTGGGAGCACTTTCTTTCTGTCTGCATCCATTCTGATTTCAAAATCTGAAAACAAAACAAAAAAAACATTTAACACTAGAAGAGGTTACAATTAACACTCGAATTTTAACTTTTCAAATGAATGATTCATTTGGAAAAGCTAACAGACACTGTCACTGCTCTGTTTCTAATTGCTGTTCTCTAAAAATTTATATATTACTGATGGCTATTCCCTCCCTACAACCAATATAAACATCTATAGCTTGCACATCTCCAGGAAAAAAAAGGATTTGGAAACTGCAGATATAACTTTATGGGAGCGAAATCATCGTTCAAAGAAAACAGTCTTGATCACAGTCTATCATACCTACTCAGATTTCTGTGTAATCCTAATTCCTCATTACAAATATTTAGGAAGAAAGTCATTACAAATGCAGAAAAACAGGTATCCTGGGTGGTAGGAAAAAACAAAAGCAATATCAAATATAAGAGAAAACAAATGTTATGAAATGACCTCCTGTTAAAGAGGTCATACCCAATTTCAGAAATTAAAGTCGAACCCAAAACTTAAGACATAGCTTCAGAAAAAAAAAACAAGTCAGAGAACAAAAGAAGGCTGAATCACTAATATGATTCAGTACTAACATGACAATTCTCTAAAACAGTTGGCCATACTGAATTTATGTACAATTATTATCTGCTCACTGATGCTTAACAAAAAGTCCAAAGCAGTTTTGTAAATAAGAGCAATCATAAAGTTTTAGTAAGTTGACTTAAATAATTTAACAGCAGCATCCTAGAAAGTAGATTCACCAGAGTACATTTGTTAAGAGACTCTCTTCAAATCGTTACACTTTTAATCACTTGCACCCTATGCAAATTTTTTACCACCTTATTATCCTGGGGATTATAAATCTACATTAAACAGAATATGACAGTAATTTGACTTCATACCAATATGATACTTATATGGCAGTTGAACACTTTGCTGAAACATGTTCTCATCTCCCAGAAGTTCTATGAGTGCCTCCCGTGCCTTTCTGAGATTAAGAGATATTAATGAGGAGGAATTCTCAGTCAGCACAAACGCAGGCTTTGTGAAGGAAGGGCTATCAAGTTCCACACATGCTTTCACAGAGCGAAGCATCACTTCCTTTTGTTCTTTGTAAAGATCATCTGAAAAAGTACACAAAAAATGTTTAATCCTATGTATTAGCTCACAGAATTTTTCATTTTACTATCATTTATAGTCTGTTCTGTCAGAGCAAATGAATTTCAATACAGGAATCAAACCCCAATTGTCTTTTCACTGAATGTTATTGAGTAACTTCAATATATTGCTAAATATACACCATCAATTCACTAATTATAATATTAACGTCTACAGCTGGGACCTGCCTATTTATCCAGTCTTTCCCCTTTACTGCACACTGCTCTGCAAATGCTACCAGTTATTACTGGTGACTTAAGGAGAGCATGGAATGAGAGAGCATGCATTAAAACCATTTCTGAAATTCAGCCAACTCGAGAGCTATTTATAAAACAAAGAAGGGATATCAGATTTTGCCATAATTTTGAAACTGTGCTTTAAGAGTACTAAGCTGCACAAACTCTAAGCAGTTACAGCTTTACTTTTCAGATTCAGTCATAGCAGGCTCAACAGCAAGACACTGTTTTACTTGATATCGAATTTCTACTTTGCTGAACTACTCTTCTGGCTGTAGAGAACAGTAACGCGGAAACCAAATTCTACTACAAGCTACTCCAAGGTCCTCATTGTAAGTCAGAGCAGTCTAAACACCTTTTACTCATGATTCCAGGTATTAAAGTTGGTTTACAAAGGTTAAGATTTCCTGTTTTTAAAAAAGCCTGAACACCTGTCTAAACTAGAACCCCCAGCTCTCACACATTTCTGTCACTTCCACAAATCTCATATTTACCTCCCTCCACATGCACACCTACTACTAAACTACTCCCACCACAAGGCCCGATACAATAATCCTGCTGCCCTTCTCCAGAAACAGATCACTTAGATCACCATGACTACATTAGCTTTGCCTTGTGGACTTCAAATTTAATGTTAATCAAGTTTAATCAAGTTTGCAGTCTTTGATTTCAAAACTTCTAACAAAACTACAACGAATTATGTACAGAAACAGACTATCCCTCTTAAAACAAATGCATGAGAAAGTAAGGCCTGACCTGACAGGAGAAGTTCATCCCTGCTGTCCTTTTGCAGCAGCTCATCAAGTGCACGTTGAGGAAGATATCCCAAGACGCAAAGTGAATACACTGCCTTCAACAGCTCTGTGTTGGAAATCTGAGGGAGGTACTTATTCAAGCTGTTATGAAGAGTCTCAAAAAACCTTTTCCAAAAGCAGAAGAAAAGTATCTAAATACACAAATAAGGCTATATAAACTACAGATTTCAAACAAAAATACAAGTTGAAATTGCTATTATCTTGTACAATCATATGTTGCGTAATCTAGCATTAGCTTTTGATTCCTCTTTGAGGATATAGCTCCCTATCAACAGATTTAGCAGCCTGGTCAGTCTAGAACCTCATCTCCATTTTCAATTACAGAGAAAAATTTCTCTGTAGAAAAAATGTGAAAAGACACAGCAACCTTACAGATTAATAAAACAGGATTATGAACTCTTTCACAACTGAGATCAGTTTCCATACATTACTCTTTAACGACTACATAACATATTATCAGGCATTCTAAATTAAAACATACAGATCCTTTTGGTCTCTTGGAATATAGTTGAGTCGTGAATACCCTCGGAGAACAGTCAAAAGGTTTTTCAAGTTGAGGAATTCAGGGTCTCCTGTCACCTTCTCAGCAAAAATATCCATCAGCTCACCAGGCTGAAAGCCAAGTGTCTCACAGGCAGAAAGAAAAAGCATCATCTAAAAGAAAAGGTAGTTTTATAAAGTCAAGAAAGCCAGCAAAGTGTATCCTACCCGTCGATTTCCTAAAAAAACATTTTTTATTAAAACAAATTTTTCAAACTGTAACACCCCCTTTATTTCTTATTTCTTTATTCATCAATAAACAGAAGAACATTTAAAACAATTTAGCCGTATCAACTTCATGAGATCAGTATTCCTAATAAATCTGTTCTCCAAAGATCAAACAAAAACATGAAGAAAGGAAAGATGGGAAGCACTGGATATTCTAATAGTACCACCAGAAATTATTTGGTCTCAAACTCACCTGTCTTTTGTCCAAAAGGCAGGCAGTAGAATTAACATAGTCTGCAACTGCTGAAAATAGTTTAATATTACGGTACTGAAGACTATAGCAAGCTTCCAGAATGAGAATTAAGTGCCGAAATGAAACATCATGGATATTCTCTGTAACAGAAGAGCAAAAAAGGACAAATTATACAAAGTAATGGGTAGGTTGGAGACACTACTGGGATCAGTTTAGCTAAGTCTGGAGAAGGGGGAAAGAAAAAGAGGGAAAGAAAAAGAACTGTGGAACAGATCAAGACTAGCTAGGCAAAGTCTACCCAGCTAAAAGACATGAAGAAACAGAGGCAGAAGAAACCAAACTGAAAGGATAAGTCAGCAAAAGAGGACAAATTAACAAAAGAAGCAGGAAGATTGCATTCCCAGAACATTTTCTGTTCCAGGATTCTTGATTTTCAGCATTTCCCTACACTCGTGGAAACCTTCAGGACTATCCCCTTTAGTACTGACTGTCCACTTCACCATGTCAGCTGAGGGAGTAACAAAGAGCTGGATCTAAAGCTGCTAATTAATTCGACATGAGCACTTGATGAAATTTATGTTTTATTCCCCATTTGATTTTATAAAACGGCAAGAAACCACATGTGTGAATCTACCTCTAGAAAGCTCTAAAAGCTGTCAAGCACTAAAGCACTAGTGTATGCCAAACTGGATAATGTGGAACCATAAGGTAACCTCCTGGCATATCAGCGTAATGACACAGATTGAGTGTCAGATGACAAAAGACTTCTGCACAGGACTGCTGCTTCATTTGCTACAGAAGATGGACCTACTCCTGAGATGAGAAAGATTAAGTACTGAAGAACAATGCTTTCTCTTGAACGTCCCACTCTGATGCAATGAGGGGCACACATGTCTTAAGACAATGACTGCAAGAGAAAAGAGCGTAGTTACAGTAGGATCAGCACTCATCAAAACTAGACTTTATCTTTTGCACTGCCAGAGGACTCCAGAGAACAGCAGGAAAAAACTGAATTTAACTCCTCTGAGTTGTGCTCAGTAATTTTCCAGGCTCAGCATAAAATACTGTTACCTCATTTCTTGAAGTGATGAGTGCTGACAATTGCAATGGAAGCCAATGAGAGCTGTGCATCAAATAAAGTGATTTGCAGTGCTAAGTATTCTTAAAGAAAATAGGCTAACAAAATCTCTTATTACTGGAAACTTTGACCTTAATCTCTCTCTCCTGCACAATTAGAAAATTAATATCACCACTGGGTCACTCCCGTGCTGCTACAAAGATTAACTCAGTAAGTATCTATGAAGCACACAGTTATTACAATTCTGGTCAGGTCCCCAGATATGGGAGGGGGGGCTATTTTCTTGAGAGTGCCAGGAGCCAGCACAAGACCTGGAAAACCTGCTGGAGTACTCCTTTGCCCCATGGACTACAAAGCATGCCCCTCCCTCTCTTCCTATTCTATCTCCAGCCTCTGATGGGGGGGTCATATCTTCCAGAAAATAATCATTCTGCCTCCAGAGCATCATTTGCACGATGTGTAGCATGTAAATCCTGAGAACATGCACCAAAAAAATGCAGAAAAACGTACTGAGTAGCTGCTCACTCTGTGTATGCCATCCAGCCTGAGTGTGGTGGAAGTCTGGTGGGAAAAGCCAATGTGTGTTATTAAAGACCATGTCCTAAACCATATGAACAACCAGGACAAATAAAGGCTGTACAAACAGCCCAAACACTCCTGGTTCATTTATGTTAAGAATGCTGTTTCGCTGTCTAAGTGTGAATCAATACATACTGACCGTGTACTTAAGAAACGTATTGGAAAGATACAGAGAGTGGTGAAAGCATTAGTTTTCCTCTAAATTTTTTCTGGGCTGCAGAATGTTAAGCAGCACTCAATAATTAAATCCAGTTAATCAGGGAAACACTACATTCCCTTTATCAACAAATCACGCTAAGTCACCAAACTGTCATTTAAGATGTCCAGTTCCAATTCAGATTTGTTTTAAAAGCTTATCTGACATATATCTTTTCTTGCTAGAATTCAGTTCTTTTTCCTAAATTCTGCATACACAAAAATGCAAAGAAAAATATGTAATTCAGGTAAATGTTAAGAAGGGCAGAGAAGAAAAGAGCTATTTGCTTTCATCATTGATCAGTAATTTTCTGTCTTGCTGCTTGTCAAATGGCTCCACATCACTATAATATCCTGTAAAACAAAGATGTTTCCTGAGTTTTAAAGGAAATCAGAAAAGGGAGATGAGACAATAATTAGGAAGAATTTGGTATAAGGAAGGGAAATTTAATAAACATATTTTTTTCTTACCTTGGATTTTTTTACTGCAGGCATTCAGAATTGGAATGGAACAATAATACATTGTATCAAGAGCCAAAAACACACGCAGAGCATTCGGGAAAGTCAGATGGTCTATCTCTTTCAAAACTGCCATCTAAAGTGAATCAGAGTTTATTAAATCCTTCATTCTTCAGGTATATTATCACTGCTTTCTGGTGAAGGCATTCTCACCAAAACTCCCAAATTCCTTAGCCTGTTCAGACTTATACAAAAGAAAAAGGAGCAACAAACAGCAAAAACATGAACTACTCTCAATTTCTTGATACACAATTATAGCAGGTCAAGTGTTCCAGAGCTATGTCACTATGCAAGTTCCCAGCAATTTGCCTTTATGTGTTGTTTTTTTTAAAGAAGCTTCAGTAAAGCTCATTTCTGTGAATATGTATCTTCTACCAACTCTTAAAAGCATAGCAGAAATTTAATGAGCACAGCTGACTTATGTATCAGTACTCCAAGTACTGTTTTGGATGTCTGTGAAAGCTGTAAGCCTTCAAGGTGATCCAACAGCATGCTGAATAGCGTACAGCTACAAATGTGAACTGAGGCACAAAAGGCCAGCTCTGATGCCATAAAAGAGACTTCATTTATTGAAGCAGTAATTAGATTAATATAAAAGACAGTAAAAATGAGACTACAAGGTATATCGGCTATTAAAATACAATATCCTTACTGCATGCATATCAAAGGTTAAATACAAAATGTGTCTACAATATAAATTACTGATTATTAAAAATAGTACCCTATAGGCTTAGAAAATTAAGAGCTCCCTGCAGTTACAAGTGGAAATGTTACTTTCCTCTCAGTTCCACATTCCACCATATCTTCAGCCAGTTTCTCATGATCTTGTGCAAAGTGGTACCCTGTCCAAGGTTTTATGACTTACTTACATCAAAGGCATTGCATGAGCCCCCTGCACTGCTCTATTCTTGCCCAGTTTCCAATCAGTGGTATCTTCCTTCACTTCCTCATGAATGCTATCACAAACTGATCTCAGAACCCTTCAGCTATGCAATGAAAACACTAGCAGGCCCTGTTTGAAAGGTTTCGAAAAGTGTCTTTATATCAAGGAACAAAACTCAGTATGTCCTGCCACAAAATCTACAGCCTACTCCCAACCTCTGCATTTCGCAGGAGACATTTCAGATACCCAGAGAGTTAAGGCCATGAGGTGGGTTAGTTCTCCTGATATCTCACTCCCATCAGTCCTCTAGCCCCATGCCATCACTGGACACAGCCCCAGCACAGACTAGTTTTCTGTCATCTTATTTTCCAGCCACAAGCTGAGCAAGGGAATCAGGGACCAGCCTGAAATACCATGTGACCAACCCAAACAAGAGCTGAGTGCAATGCTATTTTACTGCCTCAATTCCTTTTGTACCATTGCTTTCTGCCCCCTTTCATGGTGGGATATTCCTAGCCTCCTAATTTAAGTTCTCCCTGCATATAGCTGGACTATGAAGCATATAGCACACACAGTTAACCTTTCTATTGTATGTTCTCTCTGAGTGGCTGGAAAGAACCACAGCAATTTATAAATCATGCAAAAGCACAGGCTTTGTGGAAATAAAAATGAGCCTCCAACTAAACTTACCTCTAATTTCTTTTTCAGAAAGACTGGAATATCTTTTCCCAAGCATCTCATCAGGTTTTGCAGTATAAAGACGTCTCTGATAGTTGGAAGGCGCTGCTCCACTAGTAATCTGATGAAGAAACACACACAAAGCCTTGAGCTAGAAAGAGTAACTGTTTAATAGACATTTCCTCATTTCTGCAGAAACAGGTAGGTAAGGTACCCTCATTATCCCTCACAGATGTACACCAAGTTAAAGCTGTAATTCCCTTCTCCTCTTACACCTCTCTTCTGCAAGGCTGGCATAACTCTACATGTTGTAGCTGCAGCACAGATATTAAGCATGTGGAAATAATTATATGTGCTTTCTTAATGTTATTCTGATGAATAAGTGTTGTTGCTGATACATTAACAGCAGGGACATCTGACCAGATGCACACTTGACTGTGCAGACATGAGTGCTTAAAGCCTCAAGAAATGAACACTCTTCTGCAGGGGAAAAAAAAATTAAAAAAAAATTGCACATTAGAATCATCATGTGCAGGCAAGTTCTGAAGCAGCCAGGACATAGTCTGGGCACAGACACTGATAATAACTTGGTGCAAATGAGGAAAAAAATCAAACAAGCAGCACTTTGGGCTGCAGGAACAGAATAGGACATCATAACACAAGGGATATCATAACACAGAGAAATCACAAGCACAAGATGAAGGAGTTCTACATTCCCAGTATATCCTTTTCTAGCTCAGAGGGAGTTATTGTAATTGTTACGTCTGGATCACCCCTAAATATACCTGCACAGCTACAAAAATAGGAAGTGTCACTTTCTAAGGCAGAGCAGTGCTCCGAAATTCACCCCTGAAAATGCAGCTTCCTGCAAACAGGCAAAAGCTTGTTTCAAGCTCAAGACAGAGAAAGAGCTAAAGGTGGATCTCCTGCTTTCTACTAAATTAAAAGAATTGTGTACCTGAGCTTCCAGGAAAACCTATCTTTTGCGTATCACTTCTTGAAGTGATCACATCCTCCTTCTCAAAGCAGGACCTGACACAGCACTAAAAGTCCTAATCCATGGCACATTTTGTGACAGCCTCAGTAAAAATAATCTCATCGGAATGAGCAGATTGGTTACCCACATAAATCTCACTGGCCTGGGAAAAATCACTAGAGCAAAAGAAGTCGTTCTGATACAGCACTACACAGAAGCTTTGCTGGATGCACAGATAAAGTCTAAACATGTCATCATCTTGACTTTTACTTGCTAACTTAAAAGCTGTTTAACAGCTTTTTTTGTGGTGACAAATCAAAATACTTCACAAAGTAAGCTAGTCTCATTACCTCTCATTCTACACATGGATAAAACAGAGGCATAGACATGCGAAGTGACTTGATCAACATCACAAAAGACCCACAGTGGTGGAGCTGGGGTCAGAATATGAATCCCCCGCAGAGCAGTCCACCACCCTCTGCCATTGGAAGCCTTTCTGCTTGAAACTGCAAAGACAATGCCAAAAATCACTGTCTTGTACAGCTGTTGTCTCATGTGATCATTAAAGTCCTAAAACAACAGTATGTCTTTTATGTCCACTCTCTCCATGATTTCTAAAAGACATACATTTAAACAACATTTAAATACAAAGAACACATGAAAGATTTATTTTTCTCACTGTAATCCAGCTTGAAGAGCGCTCACATTCTTGTCTTTTTCCAGCCCTGCTAAAGTAGTCGCCAAAACCGAGATACATCGGTTATCAAGTTGATTGAGCTTCTCCTGTTAAAAGAGTTTCCACAATGTCAGGTTACTTCAGATCAGTAAAAGTTTCAGGAAAGAAAAACTGACCACTCGTCATCTGTACCTGCTATCTTATCATTCCCCTAGAAGCCAATTCATAAACTTTAATCCTGTAGTGACCTACAAGGTCTCACGTAAATCAAATTTAGTTGATTTGAAAAGGATAATGATTTTTGAAGTTTCTCTTTTAAATCTGTCTGAAATGAGGCAGTGGTTTAAAAAATGAAGGAAATTAGAGACACACACAAATTAACAATGGGAGCCCCATTTTCATGGAACATCGGACTAAACCAGGGAAGCAATCCAACTCTCTGATGTTGCACAGTCTCCCAGAATTAGACCCAAGGTTTCAGCCCAAACTTAGATGAGGGATTTTGATACTTACTTGGCACACCCTCACCAAAGTCTGGACTAGGAGAGTGTTCTGAGGAACACCCAGGTTCACCACAGCATGCAGACAGAAGACCAGGTCACCTCGTGTCACCCTTCTGGCGTCCCGCAGCAAGTGCTGACAAAGCTTGACAAAAGCTGGGTGCTCAAAGATCAGCTGCTTCTCGTAACGTTGCTGGTCTTCAGACAGGTTTCTGAAGAGCTTCCATATTGTAGTTAAAGAGTTTGTGAAGTGTTTAATGGAAACAGCAGACTCTGCAGCCAAGTCCAGTACGTCACTAGGGCAGGCACATTTCTGGAGACTATCAAAGAATGGATCGCTATGATCTATTCCATGCTTTCCCTTGAAACTCCCAGAATCATCCAACTTTTCAAATTCTGAGGAGCTGCGTGGAGCCTGTTCACTCACCAAAGCCTCTGTACTCTTCTCTGGCTGTATTTTAGCACTTGTGCTAAAGACATCTATTTTTTGAGACAGAAATCGAAGGGATGATCCACACAGAGAAGGAGAAATATTTAAAAATAACTTCCTGAATGTCACATTTTCCAGGGGATCCCTGTATCTGCCAATCCATAAAACATGTTTTCTTGTGGCTGAAGGCTTGGGATTGAACACAGAATTGCACCTATGCACGCACCTAACAGTATTCAATAAATAGCTTATTTTATTATTCATTTTTGCTGATGTCTCATGAGTAGATTTGAAATGCCAACTTAATGGAAGGGATCCGATGAAATTCTACCAGTGGAAAACGTCCTGGATAAGTTGCATAAGGTCAGTTACCTGTAAAAACAATTGAAAATTACAGGTCAGTTACCAGACTTTCAGTTCCTGCAGTTTCAATTTATATATCTATGCATATATCTTCTACCGGGAGCGGTGGGGGCTGGGGGGGAACTGGGAAAAAGATCCACGGGAAATTATTTGCAGAAGCATTTCTATTGGGTGTTCTACCTTTTCAGTCAAAGCTCTCAACACGAGGTTAACTCGTCCTGGGGGTCAACTCTCTCCTCTTTGCCGTTTTAACCAAAACCTCTGCCGGCAGGGAGAATCTGTCCCTAAGGGACGCTTCTCCAAGCAGACCCTCTCCTGACGGGGCTCTGGTAGGAGCCAACCGACGGCTCCGGTTAAAAGAACCCCGGCCCGCCGCGGCCTCCCTGCCGACACCCCCGGGCCGGGGGCACCCTGCGGGGCAGAGCCTCTNCCAACTGCCCCGCCGCGCGCCAGCCGTTACCTCGCACGCACCGGCGCCGTCATTCCGCAGCTCCCGCCCTCCTCCCCCTTACCCTCGAGCTCTCGGCGGACCTCGCGAGAGTGACGGGTCGTGCCGAGGGACAAAGCGCCCGCGCGGCGCATTGCCGAGCGGCGCCGCGGCGACCGTTGGAGGGTGCCGCGCGCATGGCTAAACTGGTGGTGGCGGGTGAGGCGCGCGGCCGCTTTCCGCACCTAACGGTTTCTCTGCCTGTGGGGAGACCCGCCTCGGGCGGCTGCGAGCCAGCCCGCTCCCCTTCCTACCCGGGCGGTGAAGGCGTCTGCCGCTCTCTGCTGCCGTCCTGCCGCCCGCCCCCCCGGGCCGCTTCCTTAGCTAGCGCTTCGGGGGCTGAGGAGGCTCTTTCACCTCCGAAATTGTCCTTTCCTTGCTCCTCGTAGGCTTGTCCCGTTACGTTCCGGGAACTCCCCGGGACGCTGTTTACATGAAACTTTTTTAACTGGAGCAATTGCTTTGTGTATTTCCCCCGCTTTGCCCACCCTGCTAGATGAGTAGGTTGTGAGGCACCTTGTAATTACTCATTGAGAGGAAATAATAAGAATGTTTACGGCTGTAACATTTAAGCGTTACCAAATGAGAAAAAGTATTAAAACCTTTTGGCGGGGATGTTTGCATTAGCAGTCACTTCATGATGTTTGTGAAACAAATGGATGGGAGCACTGTCTGTCCCCTGTCCTTTGGAGAGAACTGTTGCAGCTGTGTCCAGGGTTGAGAGGCCTAGGACTAACTTTTCTTCTGATGCTGGGAAAATTGCTCTTTTAGAAGACTCTAGTGTCTGAATTCATGAAAATATTTACTTTATGGCCAGCCAGGCTCTGTGAGATTCAAGATCTCGGTGTTTTTGAGCCTTGCTTGGCGCAGGGACGAGGAGGAGCAAGGGCTGGGCATTTGACCCAAGCTGGCCAACAGGATCATTTCATACCATGAACATCACATTCAGTATAAATTAGAAAAGTTTGCTGCGTAGCTGTATCTCTTGATGGTGGCGATCCAGACAACTCCTTGCCCCGATGCCTCATGTTGAGACCTTCCTTTACCCCTGAAGCCGTTGCACTCGCAGTGTCCGACATTTGCTGTCCACTGCTGGGGCGCACAGCTTCCCCTTATAGAATTGGTTGAGTATAATTCTTGTATATCTTATATCAGTGTTGGGATTAATACTGGTTCTTTAGTAGTATTTTTAATTATTTAATCTTATTCTATTAAATCTACTTACATTTCAACCCTTGTGTTTCTTTGCATTCCCCGATTCCCCCTTCCTGGGAGGGGAGGGGTTATCGGGTGGTAAAATAGTTGTCTGCATGACAGTAAATTGTTGTGGGTTTTCTCAAATCATAACAAACAGTTAATTGGAACGAGTTAAAAAACGTTTGGCCTGTTAAGCCCTTATCAGTCAATGTCACAACATCTGCTGTTTGTGGTGGTGTCGCTCTGTTCACAGGTATGGCAAACTGCCCTTACTATGCCAGAGCTGAACTCCTGGCTGACTATCTCCAGGCTAACTTGCCAGACTTCAGGGTTCACAAGATCACTCAGCACCCTGACAAATGGGAGGTAAGGAGTAATAAGTCATGTCAGTTGTCCATGTCCCAGAAAGGTGCTCTAAAAAGCCACAAATATGGTTATCTATAGTATGTATCATCTTCTGTATTTCAGTTTTGGTATGTGGGTAGAGGTGCTGCAGAAGCAGCTTTGGCTACAAGAGCCAGCCAGAAAAAAGCTTTGAGTGTTGTGAGAGGCTGGCATTCTCACGAGTCTTGCCACAGAACATGGTCACAATGTATGGGACAGCCTAAAGCTGTGTTTTGTCAGTAAGAAGTTCAGGTTTATTATTTTTTTTCTGTATAAATGGCTGCTCTGCCTGTAAATCTTTTGCACACTGTGATTACATATGCCTTCAGGGTTGTCACTTGTCAAGAGCATTTCTGGCAATCAAGGGCTTTGAATTGCACTGGAAATATGAAATAAAATCTCACTTATTTGTTTACAATGTGGATGGGCCTCTTTGAGTACTTTTGCTGTAGACATGTGGCCATGTCTACACTGTAGTCCCTATGAGGAACTGAAAAACTGCAGTATTACTTAATGAGATGGACACTACTGTGATGTTTGTTACTTCTTATATTTTGTTTGACATTTCAACCAAGTAATTCAAGCTGCTAACAGCAATTAACCTTTGTAGTTTGCTTACCTTCTGCGGATAAATAGGAATCCTCTAATTACTTGCTGCTTCACAACATTACTATCTTCAGCGCCACTAAGGCAACTGAGCAAAATTACAGCAATAAAAGCAAGGAGAAGTAAGACCTTTTGCACTTTTGCTGAAGTATCACAGTATATCACCATGCCTTGCTTTCTATTATTTCCCCATTTTGCACACACCGATACGTAAGCTGTGAAGCACCTTGTGATTATGTATGGAGGGGAAATAATGTTTATAGCTGTGACATTTAAGTGTTATCAAATGTGAAAAAGTATTAAAATGTTTTGGTGGGGATGTTTACATTAGCAGTGGCTTCGTGGAATTTGTGAAAAGAATGGATGGAAACACCAAGAGTCTCCTGTCATTTGGAGAGAACTGGTGGACCGTGGAGGGAAGGGCCTGCTTCTGGGAGGAGTTAATGATTTTCTCAAATATGCTGAGGTAATGGGTTGCCTCTGATACTATAAGTTCATATTTTACATTTTCTTATAATACTGTTCTTTATTCCTCCTTCAAATGTAAAGTAAAGCTATCCTTTCTGATGTTACCTTGCTGTATTTGGGTTGTTGTTTGATTAGAGATTATCCTTTCTGTTTGTAGCAGTATTATGGCATCACTTCAATGATGTTGAGTGAGGAAATGGTAGATATTGCTGAGGAGAACCTGCAGGCATATATTGAAACTGAAAAAGAAGAGGAAGAGTTTAAAAGTCTTATCAAGCCTTTGCAGATCTGGATCACTAGGTGAGAGTAAAGAGAATAACTAGGAAGTTTCACTCAACTTCAGAAGAGTGCACTTTTTCTTATCGCATATAACAGGCATAACCATCTGAAGCTATCCATGAATCCCTGTAATTTGCTCATTTGAATTAGGTTCTGCACCCCTCATGATGAGCAGTCAGTAAATAATTTAGAAATTATTTCTACTTTTGTTACATTTTGCACCAAATTAAGTGAGGGATGTGAACAGGCAACATATAGACACAGATCACCTTAGGGACAAGCAAGCATTTACAAAACAAGCTAGGAATGTTGTAGTGCAACCATCTTGCATTAAATGTTTCTGGAAAGACTTAAAGAAGTAAAGAGTTTCTTGCAGTTCTAGCTTTAGAAATATGTTTTTTAATCTGGTAGTCGTAACAGAGCACCTTTAAAAAAATTGTGATTCTTTAAAAGCATCAATTTTAAAGTGACAGTATCAACTGAAATGTATAGGATGGAAAAACTTTCAAATGAAAGGAGGACCCAACTGTTTTAATTTTTAACCTGTTAAGATGGCAGAAAGATCGTGAGTTTAGGTCCCTTATTGCTCTATTTAAACAATGATCAAATACAGAAGAAAGATCTTTGTGTTTGTTTATGTGATACTTCCACACAAGCAGTGATTAGTCATTAACTGCAATTTTTCTATACCCTTCTCTTACTAGTGCATCAGCTCCAATATGTTATCAGCTGATCCCTCTGTTGGCAAATGGAGAAGTGTTTGGGATGACCACAGAAATCAGTATCCATTTGCTTGACACTGATCAGTTTAAGGAAGTTCTTTGTGGTATTGTCATGGAAGCTGAAGACATGGCATTCCCACTCCTCCGCAATATTTCAGTGCACACTGAAATAGATGAGGCTTTTATTCAAGCTGATATTATCATCGTTCTTGATGATGTCCTCTTAAACCGTGAAGTCCAGTCCCTTGAGAACTGCATCAGAGAAGTGAGTGACATCTGTCAAGTGTATGCTCCCCTGATTGAGAAGAATGCCAAGAGTGAGGTCAGAGTAATTTCGTCAGGAAAAACCTTTGTAAACCTTAAGGCGATGATGATAATGACATACGGCCCCTCCATTAAGACTGAAAATGTCATTGCCATTGCGGCATCCTGGGAAAGTGCAGCTAAAGCCATGCTGGCCAGGAAGCTGAATATGAACGCAGCAGGTGAATGTTTGTGTTCTGGTAGCATTTGGGGAATTCAGTGGATGGACACCTTTGAGAGTACATATTTCACTGCAGAACACAGTCCATGTGTGTGCAGAAATGCAAGCGCAGCGGTGCAGACACTGAGTGGCATGGCTGTACAGAATGCCAGGGTGGGACTAGCAGGTGCTACACTTCTCTGTGCTTGCTGCCATCTGGATCTGTGCTCAATGCCATGAATGTAAATTCTTTTGCTAACTCTTGGCCATGGCCCTGTAATTCTGGTATGTACTTCGTGCTGGAAATACACTAAGGACTGAGCTGAGTTGTGGATCAGGAACTAGGACTTCAAGGTTGCGTTTACTGTGCATTGTTATTTTGGAGACACACAAACTAGCTGTGAATAAACATGACAGCATACTGCTGTGCAGATAATGAGAGTATAGTAGAACTGTGCTGTAGTATATTTTCTGGATTAATTAGCTGGCTTTCTCACATCAGTTGTTACAGCTTGGTTATATTTGCACAATTCTGTACTGCATAGCAAAGGTGTGCTACAGTCTGCTCAGCATCAGAATTCTTCCAGTGTTGCAGGGGTAGGATCTGGTCATCAGTTACAAGTCTAGACATTTTGGAGCCTAGTAAAGTAGAAAAGTAAGTTAATTGGCCAAACACCCTATCAGCAGCTTATTTGGGAAATTCCTTTTGCACCAAATTATTTAGGGTTTTTCAAAATGTTTGGGGTTTGGTTTTTTTCTTTTTTTCTTTTTTTTTTTTTTTACTGTTAGGCATTCTATATTTGCATGTACAGTATTTTAAAAGGAACATTGCTATATATTTGCAATATGATTTTTTTAACAGATAAGTGTTTACTAGGTTTTACCTATTATGTATAGTAACATGATATAAATTAAAATTCCTTTTTCAGCTTGTGATGAAGTTTCATGTGTTATGGAGAACCTTTTTGCATTTTTGATCAAATAACTCTTGCTATCAAGGCAGGACACTGAGTTGAAGAATAATTAATCTTGAGAGGGACTTCTGAAGGTCATCTAGTCCGGCTTACATTGTGAAAGTATTTGTCTCTTCATGTATGTCTCTATGTATTTTCCTCTGTTACAGGAGTTAAAGATGTGATTGTTTGGGGCAATATTACCGGCTGTAACTACATTGATTTGTCACATGCAAAACTTTATGGATATGACAGTGCTATTTGGGGCCCAGCTAATTTTTCACATCCTGTGTTGAATGTAATTTATAATAGGTAAAGTACAGATTTTTTTTTGTTTTTTTTTTAAGTAAAACTAAATAACTGCTTTTAATCATGTTCATCTGAACTGTTTAACAAACATCAAGGAAGATTTTGTTTCCAGAATTTGTCTTCATTGACTAGTGCTGTGCATAAAGGAAAATTCAAGTTGAGGTACTCAATTTGCGAAAGAAGTTGAGTAACTCCTAGAGCTATACATAGTTTTGACTTTCCTGCCAGCTTTGCTTTTAACTGTATTTTCCTACATATTAAGTGTCTTTCTCTTCTATCATATCATGAGCAGCCTATAATAAGTAATGGAAGTCCAGATAGTGACTTAGGTGTCTAATATGCATGAAGAAACTTTGAAATATTGTTAAACATATATCTGCGTCTTGAAGTACCTGAATTCTGTTGAACATCCAGCCTGAGCACACTAATGTTGTCAGTTTCCCAAACAAGACGATCTGTTAACATATATAAAAAGTCTGCCTAGCACCTAGGTAGCTTCTTGCAGAAAGTGAAGTCGCAGGGAAAGAATGGGTGTAGGGAGAGGGCAGCAGATGTGACATACCCTCAGGCGTGGCTATATGGAGCTCCCACTCTGCTCTAAACTTAGCATTTACTGGACAACAAGAATTTGTTTTGTCCTATGCTGGCACTGTGCCTACCAGAGGGGGATTATGGTTCATGGCTGGGTTCTTACAGAAGATGGTAATACATAATCATCATCATCATTGAGGTTATGACTTGCGTAAATGACTCACCTTCATAGTTAATTAGTGCTTGTTGTTACCTTTTGAGACACTTTTTGTTAGACTATTTTTTCTGCCTTCAGCAGTGAAATTTGAGTAAGTTTTGACTATTTTCTTCATTCGGGAGTAAGTTTTGACTATTTTCTTCATTAGGGTGTACTAGTATTCCTGCAGTCATTTTAATTATTTTTTTT
>VXBW01000609.1:676211-709039 GCA_013400375.1 Thinocorus orbignyianus | reverse complement strand
TTTTTTTCCTTCCTTCTTCCCCCTTCCCCCCCCCCTTTTATTTTTTGGTAGTGAATGGATCCATTCCGAATTTTTATCTGAACAGAGTTCACTGAGTTCCCGGGTCAATAATTGTGCAGGAATGT
The DNA here is from genome assembly GCA_013400375.1 of Thinocorus orbignyianus. Taxonomy (NCBI): domain Eukaryota; kingdom Metazoa; phylum Chordata; class Aves; order Ciconiiformes; family Thinocoridae; genus Thinocorus; species Thinocorus orbignyianus. The sequence continues at coordinate 708,914 of VXBW01000609.1, read as the reverse complement.
TACCTGCTCATGCGGTAGCCACTGTACTGAGATACTGGTATCATGGCTCTCCTCCTGGGGACATCATTTCTGTGGGAGTACTTACTGAAGGTAAATCTACTTTTGTTTCACATATTCTCTTGTAGCTTTACCCAGCATATGTAATGATATCTTTAATCAAGTTTTTCAATTTAATAAAAATTTGTGAAATTAATAAAAAGGCAGTATGGAAGACTGAGAGTTTCTTTTCAGCATAAGACCCTTCAAATGTAAGCAATTTTTCTCTCCAGAGCTTGTGATTTGATACTCCTTACAAGTTTCTCTTAGGTTTATATTATCTTGTTGCAGATTGTCTCTTAGTCTTCGTGTTTCAATGCTTTTTTGCTGTATGCGTTTTGCACAAGAGCTCTTTATAGTTTCTAGAGCCTAAGATATAGAAACGTGTTCCCCTTGTGTAGTTATGTGGATCAATAACCGGAACGTTTCACAACATCCTTAATGGCTCATGACTCTTGCATGAAATAAAAAAATTAAGTTTTTTCCCTTTTAAACATGTAAAATTGTTACAGCATTTGTGTTACAGCACAGAAGGATGTGGACCTGTTGGAGCAGGTCTAGAGGAGGGCTACAAGGAATGATCAGAGGGACAGAACACCTCACCCGTGAGGGCAGGCTCAGAGAGTTGGGGTTGTTCAGCCTGGAGAAGAAATGGCTCTGGGGAGACCTTATAGCAGCCTTGCAGTATTTAAAGTGGGCTTATAAGAAACAGACTTTTTAGTAGAGGCTGTTACAATAGGACAAGGAGTAATGGTTTTAAACTGAAAGAAGGTAGATTTAGACTAGATATAAGGAAGAAACTTTTAATGATGAGGATGGTAAAACACTGGATCAAGTTGACCATGGTGATAGATGCTCCATCCCTGGAAACATTCAAGGTCAAGTTGGATGGGGCTCTGAGCAACCTGATCTAGTGGAAGATGTCCCTACTCATTGTAGGGAGGATTGGACTAGGTGACCTTTAAAGGTCACTTCTGACCCCTAGCTATTCTGTGATTCATGTACATCTAACTAAAATACAAAATTACAGTAAAACGGGACTTCTTTAGTCTTTGAACTGCACACTGAAAAAGGCAGTCTCCATTTATAGTAAAGTCTTACAGCTGCAGACTTTTGCAAGTTGTAGGACTTAATCTTGACAGTGGTGGAGTGGTTTTTAATCAGAAATAATATATTTGGGTCACTTTCCTCTTCTTCTTCAGGTCAGTTTTGTGTTCCTGAAGGAATTGTCTTCTCTATGCCAGTGAGTTGTCAGAATGGTAACTGGAAAGTCATGACAGAATTAGAAATCAGTGAAACCACCGAAGAAGTTCTGAGACGTTTAGCCCACGAGCTGGTTCAGGTGATGATTTCTTGTATCATGCCCATTCTGCCACCTCTAGGTAGGTTGCAATATAACTTTGAATACTGAGACCTTTACTCCAAATGTTAGACACGTTCACTGATGCATGATAAATACCACATATTTGTAAGAACAAAAAGATGATAAAATAAAGTTTACCTATGAAAGTGTAGAATTTGCACCCCCAAGTTCTGCAGGCTTTGTGCAAAACAGAAATACTAGCTTTAATTTAATTTCTCTAGATTCTGTACGGCTGATGTTGATTTTGCTTGTGTGGAATTGAGAGTAGTTCTATGCCAGGAGAAATATCTTTTGGGATCCTTATGGCTATGACTTTGTATGAATAAAGGCCAGATTTTACTAGGATTAGTGGATGAAAAGAATGGGTGATATTAAAACTACTTTTTTTTTTTTTTTTTCCCCATTCAGGAAAAGCTCGTTGCACTAAAGGAAATTAATGAAATGCAGCCTTATGAAGCTGATAGAATTGTTAGTGAACATTATTTATGTCAAGGTGGGTTTTTCTCCCCATAAAAGAGGAGATCAAGTTTTAAGTGAGAATTTAAGTAATGGATTCTTACGTTATGTCCCTTTTGTTTAAAATGGTCATAAAATAATTCAGGAAGGAATATAAATAAGCTCTTGTCTGATGTATCCTGACCATGCCTGGGGCTTGATGACAGGGAGGGCAGGCCTGCATGGTAGTAACCTTGCTTTGATGAGGGTTTTTTGTGTCATTCACTGATCATGAATATAAAAGCTGAGAATAAATAATACATCTAGCATGACACATTTTATCTTAGGTTATTAGTAAATACAAAATCTTTTTAACCCAAATAACTGTTATTAGAAAACCACTTTCACCATGTGTCCTACTACACGTTTTTGAAGCTATTCTTTGCTATACTTTACTATTCTTTACTATCTAGGAATAATGAGTTTCTAACAGATAAAAAAATGATGTAAATTGAACTCAAACTTCCAATTTTTCCATAAGTGCCCTGCTTATTTCCTTGCATGTCTAAGTATTTTAGGAGGTTGGCAAAAACTTTTCTGCTTCTTTTGCAGAGATGGAAACCTTGCCTACTGGCTCATCTTAGCCAGAGTTGTCTGGAGAAGAAAATGCTGAAAATTTTCATCCTAAAACATTGTTTCCATTGCTCCAAAAAAGAAAACTACAAAGAAACATTGTTATAGCTTTTACAGTATCTTCTTCATCAAAAACTTGGAAATCTGGAGGTAGAAAAATATTTCAAAAGCAGTGTGAATATAAAATTCTTAATCTGGAGACCAGAGCAAACTGCTGGTTGACTTTAGTGAGTCTGAGACTTCATTTACATCCAACAACTTATTTCTTTAGACTAATAAAGTATTTAAAAAACATCTTTTAATGTCTAAAGCATTCATATTAACACAGTTTTGAGCAGGAATGTCATGCATAGAGTAGCAATTTTATAACTCCTAAGTCCTTGTTCCAAGTGTAATGAAGCACAGTACTTGTGTAAGAGTGTGTATTCTTAGACAAAATTTATTTTTTTAACCCAAAAATTTAAGTGCATGCATTTCCTTGGTGACAAGATCATTTTTATCTCCATGTTTTTAATTAATTTCATGAGTTTCATTGTGACTGCTCTCATGTTTTAAGTCAAATGTGCAATTAATGAAGTTCTTGTCTAAAAAGGGTTGTTGAGGAACCATTTTCACTTGCATGACCTTGGTGTCTTAGAAGATGGATACTGTGTTAAATGATTGTATTATTATAAATATTATTGTACTTGCTAATTTTTTATCAGATATGTTTAAAGCAACATATAAAGTTTCCCATTCTTTGAATCAAATACATATAATTGGTATAAATCCATTATTTCTGCTCAAGAGGAGGTTCAAACTCTGAACAGCGGCAGACAACTTCTTAGATGAGAAAACTAAGAGTTTATTTGTTATTTATCAAGATGGAGTGAGGAGGGGTGTCTCACTGGTCTTAGAAAGAGGAGCTCAGAAAGCTGGGCTATCACAAGGGAGTTGGAAGAACATTTCTGTGTGAAATGTACATGGGAGAAGCAACATTTATAGGAACTGAGATATTGTTACAAGTATCTTCGTGGAAGAGCTCATGTGGGAGTTGTAGAGGCAGGCGTTGTAGAATGTCTTGAAGAAAGTGGTTGGGAATAATTCATTACATAAGGAAGGGGTGTCCAGGGAATTATTTTCTGTGCATGCACAGAATTTTGGCTGAGCCTCTGAGGAGCATCTGGAGATAGATGCCTCAGGAGACCATAGCAGGGAAGGATGATATCAGTAGTCTTTACGAACTACCTGGTTTGTTCCATAGCTCCTTCTCCAAGACAGAGGTTGGCTTCTCTAATGTGTGTTTACATTAGGTTTTTTTTCTATATGGAACATGATTTGGCATTCTTTTACTCTGTGAATTTTTTTACTCTGCCTGTGGAGGTAGTAGTTCCAACAGACTGCAATTCAAGCACCAACACTGCACAGTGGTTAAGGGGAAGGAAAGTAATTGGTTTTGGTGACTTACCAGACTTTTGAGGCACTACCTGAAAGCCACAGGCAAAGAATTTCTTCTCAGAAGTTGGGAAGAGAAAGATAAAACAAACGTCTTGGATATCTCTTGTATCCTAAATTATTCTGGTTAGATCTGCCTAGTGGCCTGCAGGGAAATGTAGGCCTTTCCTCATAGAAGCATAGCAGAATGGAAACTAAAGTTTTTTACCCTAGCTTTTGCTTAGGAGGGAAAGAAAGAATGAAAATTATAGGAAAGCTAAAATATGATAACATATTCATACAGTTGTAACACAGTGATAGACCTACTCATCACTAATTCTGGCTTTTCTATAAGTAACAAGTAATTTCTGGTACACGTTTTCTCATGAGTGACTGAGTAATGCTATGTATGCAGGATATTCATAGCATCAATGAATGCTACTACCTGGGCACTAGAGTAATTGTGGAAAAAAAATATGAAAAAGGTCTTTAAGATAAATGGATGTCTTATAAATGTTATATATATTATGCATAAACCCGTTCATTTGAGTATATTAAAGAGTGCATAAGCATTCTGGTTGAGCTGAACCAGTTACTGCTAGGAATTACTATTTTTCCCCTTCGTGTAGTTGCAGCAACCGCTTGTTAGAGCACGCTGCACTTTCTGTGCTACTGTGCCAGCTCCCACCTCATTTTCGGTCTCTATAGCAACACTGTTTCTCAGCAACTCAGTGATGTATAATAAAGGTCCCTCAATTTAGAAATAGTGCACTCCAATCATAAGAAAAAATTGTTTTGAAACAAAGATCAAAGAAGTTTTATCATTAATAATTAAGGATATTTATTACTAATTAATTAGTGTTCTCTGTTGTGACTACTTAGAGAATTACCTGATACTTTGATCTGGGCCTTTGCCAGGCGTTTGTTGTGAACAGAATTCATTTAAAAGCAAAACCTTTGGAACTGTGTCTTGAAGTCAACTTTTAAGTGCTATAAAACTACTGGACTTGTCTGGCAGTGTCATCTGACTTCTGGCTCTTTAGTAAGTAGCTGAGAAAAAGGTATTACTGTATTTAAGAAGAAAAAATGATTTTCACCTTTGAACACAACATAGAATGTTTTCAGCCTTTACAGGAAACAAAAATAATTGTAGTTTATTTTATGCATGTTTAAAATGTTGATCGTATCTCATCTGATTTCAAAAGAAGGAAGGTCTCTGTTATCAAGTTGGTTGATCTGTCAGGAGATTTCTGCCTTACTTGATCTGATTTGTCTTTCTCTGTACTTAACTTAATTCTGTAACATGTTAAAAATGCCTTTTATTTGCTAAAGTACGTATTCTGACAACCTGTATAGACAAAAAAATTACACAGAAGTAATCAAACATGTTATTTATCTTGCATGTTCCAGTAGGATTCAAGCATAAGGCTACTCTTGTTCTGCACATAACAGTATTTGTGTTAATGGGATCAGAGTTTATAATTGTAGAAATTTAATTTCTGTACATTTTGAATTAATTTTAAAATTATTTTTTGTTTTGTGGAAGTGTTTTTAGTTATTAATACAGGGCATGTGCTGAAATACAATGCGCTGACTGAAACAGTGTATCGACAAGCAGAGTTAGTTCACATTTGATGTTTGCCAGGTGGACACTGGTTCTGCTTTCATACAATGTTCATTATGAAGCAGATGTGCTAGCTCTGCAGTAGATTCTATTCACTTAACCCAAGCACTTCTTCCGCAGTCGAGATCTGGACTCCCCATAGTTTTGTACATGATAATGTAGACTGCACGTATGTTAATAATGCCTTTTATATCTTCTTGGAGGGAGGATTCATGGATATGATGTTATGATGTTGCATAACGACAACCAGTTTGATAATACACATAAATGCATACTCAACTTCGAGACCATGAGTACCCTAGTACAAGAGTTTAGCATGCTTATCTATATGGGTAATTTAAACGTTAGACATTGCACTGTACTGGATAGAGAGGCTGTCATCTTATAGTAAGGATCAAGTGCTAATAGATTATGCATCCTGTATAACTCAGTGATGTCAGTGGATCTATTCTTATTTGAAGGATCAATTTCTAATGAGTTTAACCTCTGTATTTTTACATTCATCCTCTTGCTTTATTTTATGTACCTTTGGTGGAGAGAAAAGAAGGAGGAGAACATGAGGCAAGCTGTGTGTTTTGAAAGTTTTTTAGGTTGCCACACATAGCTTTCTCTAAACACTTAGTTTAATTCATTACTTAGAATCTTCTGATTTCTTTGATTTCCCTGCATTGACTTTTCTGTCAAGCAATGCAGATCCATGTACTGCTGCACAGGAGTAATTGTCTAAGTAAATTTATGCACCTATGTAAATGTTGGGTAGAATTGCAGAACCCAGGGTTGAGTCCAAGCTCAAGGACAGAAAACAAAAGTGTAAAAGAAACATAGTGGTATTTCTTTCAAAGAAGGACTTCAATATTAACTATGGTGTTGTAGTCTTTAATGAAGAAGTTATTAAAGCAAGTATATATCCCATCATTTTAAATATTTATAGGTTATTTAGAGAGTGGAACACAAAGTTGCAGCTTTCACCATCACGTTTATGGTAGACTCAATAATTATAGATAATTGAATATTTATGCTTCATAATTGGCCAGTATTCTGTCACGTTTATAACAAATGATCAATGACTCACTGGAAAAATGTAATAAATGGAAAGTTTTGGTAAGTTCAGGTTTAATTTGTTTTATTTGCTTGGTTATGCTTCCTTTCTCCCTTCCTTCTTAGCTCAAGATACATGTATTCAGCTTAGTTGAAAAATTTAGTTCAGTTTGAAAATTTTCGAAAATAGACTCATGAGGAATTGCAATCAGTGTTTCTTGAGATGAGTCTGATGTAAACGTATGCTCTATCTGACTTGAAATTATGTTCTGTGGACTGAATAGTAATCTTGTATGTAAATACAGGCTCTTCAATACTCAAATATCCCATTTCCTGTACTTGAAATTGTTCTGGGGACTGTTTTCACCCTGGTACAATTTTACAGTTACTAGAGTTACTCCTGCTTTATCCTGAGCAGAAAGCATACAGAACATGCAATTTTCTGGAGTTTCTCTGTACTTGGCACCAAAACTATTATGTTGTTTTACGTAATTCTGTTTAATTTCGTCTCTGAAATGCATCCAGCAAATTGTTCAGATTAAAAGGCTTTATATGAGTGGATCGATATGTCTCTGTCTAGAAAATGTGGTTTTACACTTTGGTTTGTTTCGTTATAGAACGCCTAATGCCATCTGTTCATTTTAAATGGATCCAGACTTGCAGGGTAAGGATTTTTTCTCATTTTTTTCCAGGTTTTCTCAAGAGACAGTTCTGTGTCTGTTTGGACAAAAACTAATTAATTGTAGTGAAGTCATGCCACTTTCAGAATCTCCATGCTGTACCACATAAATGACAAATTACATAGCTGTGCTATCCTACCTTTATTTTAGGATCTGCCCTGGCACCTTCCCTGCCATTATTACCTTGGACCATGGAATGATCAGGCACACAGAGGCTATTTTCTCTAATTTATAATATGGGATAATTATTTTTTTTTCATGTATTCTAGAATAGGCATGAAGGATGGCCATACACTGCCTTTCTGAGTTCAAAATCTTAGTGGGTACTTCATCTGCTACCTAAGAAGTAGCACAAGATGCAGGGCTAGCAGGTAATGAGCTGATGTCGGCAGGAAACAATGCACATTTTCTGTATGTGTAGGAATTCCTTTGTCAGCTTCTCAAGAAACGGCATTTATGAGTCTTGAGGTGAAATTTGACCCACTGCAGAATGATTACGTGCTGGTTTTCTGTCCAAAGGGGAAGCTTTATTCCTCTGAGAGATTAAAGAGTTTAGTGACCCTAAATAGCATCTCATAAACAATGATACTAAAATAGTTTGTATTTTATTTGGGCTTTTTTCCTTTTGTCTGCTGTTTTACTTGCGTGCTCTTGCAAGTTAATTCTAAAACTGTTGCTTGACAGGCACAGAATGCCCTACTTTGAGACCACATTTTGTCTGTAAGGATGGACTTGAAGTGAGTAGCAGATGGCTACTAAAACAGATGGCCTTCACTTAGAAAGTCATCTTGCACATGGAAGGTGTTTGAGTTGGATCATGTGCGTGTTTCTAGCATTTGTATTTGAAAATAAGCATTTGGAATTTAATCCATAGCCGACTGAAAAGTGTGGGAGTCTTTCTGTTACTTTCAAAAGAGCTTTGGATCAGTTTACTGAAGAGAAAGAACTGATGGTGCATGGAAATCAAAGCTCATTTTTCACATTGTATGACATGCTACACTACATCTTCAAATAATATCACAAAACATTGTATGACAAGAGCAGGACTAAACAGATGGTATAGCAGATATTGGCTTATTTCTGTATCTTAGGCAGCATCTGTGAACCAGCAGAGCCTGTGATTTGCTGACAATTAACATTAGTCTGGTAAATTTGTGGGAAACTATTGCACACTGCTGCTTGCCAGGCTAAACAGGTAGGGAGATTCATGAGTTATTTCTACTCAGTTAGACAAATTTGTTGCTTTTCTTTGACTTTAATAAACTGTGAGTCACTCTTCCTCTCTGAAGTACAGGGTGAAAGAGCCTCTGAGACAGGCGGATAACTGATAAATCCTTTTCTAGTTTAAAAAGATTTGTGAACAAGGTTTTTTTGTTTGTTTGTTTGTTTGTTTGTTTGTTTTGTCCTGAAGTTCTAGGTATGTGAATAAAGTATCAGGTCTAGGTGTGTTCAGAAGCCCTTACTTCCCACCCAGGAGAAGAACCTTTAGTGATGTGAAAGGTATGAACTGTAATCATGTAAGGGTATGGAATTTAGGCAAGCAGCTTGAGTGGAATTACTAAGTAGACATGTCAGAAGCCAGTTGCCCTAGTAAATTGCTTATATTCTTCTGTGAGAGTCCCAGGTGTTGGTCTTGACAGAAAATTTGTTTAATGCTTGAAACAATATGCATCCAAAATAATAACACTGCTGTGCAGCCTGACAAACTGTTCCTTGTAGAAGAGCGTCTCAAATAAAAAACTGTTTTGCCCGAAGAAATGTTATTTCATTATGATCCCAGCTACAAGTGTGCACAGTGCATATCTTTTTTTCTGGTCCATAAATAGACTTGATTTCCAAGCAATCAGGTGTGCTCCCTATGTTGAATACTGTTTTTACAACCTGTCATGTCACTGGTCGTAGAAAGATCATTTTCCACGCAAAGCTGTTGAAAAATAAAGGAAATGTTGGTGTTGGGTTTTTTTTCATTTTGTCAAGATTTCCTTCAGAGTATTGTGGGTTCAAATCCAAATGTGGTTATTTTGTTAGTTAAACATTTTGGTTTTCTCTCTTTATTTTTTTGAAGGAACTACTCTATTGTAATATGTGTTTGTTTTCTTTCACAGAAGCCTTCAATGATGTTCAGAGCTCCGTTTACAGAACAGCCCTAAAACTGCGCTCTGTACAAAGTCTGTGCCAGTGTTAGTAGCTGAAGAGAACCCTGTGCTTTAGCAGGGGGAGGATGTTAACATTGTTGTGTTGCTGTCACCATGAGTTATTATGCTACTTTGCTGTCTTACTTTCCACCTGAGTATCTCAGAATGCATTAAGAACACTTAAGAGCTAGATAGTACATCATATATAAATTGATACCCTTGCTTTTGAAAGTCAGTGGAAATACACTAGTAAAATTCTAAAGGCATGAGAGAATGAAATTATTATTACAACACTTCTGTGCAGACATCACTGGCAATTATGCATCTTTATCTGTATATTATTATTCTCACTAAATGTCAAATTCTCATGTGTTTCTTAGGAGTTGATTTATTGGAAATAATCATGGTTTATCTAAAATGCACTGGCAGACATTATTATTAATACTATAAGTATTAATGAGAATAAAATATGATAGACCAGAAAACCCCTGGTTATTTACTGGATGTAAATTCCATATTGAGCTAGAATGAATGGAAATCTTGTATTTTCCACCTGAAACAATCTGTTGCTGAAAATACAGAACACTGCAGGTGAGGTCTTCATGGTAGCACAGAAAAGATGACTAGTTTGTTGGCCTTGGCCATGTTTTTTTCATTTGGGCATGCTCTCCTATGAATGTATTTAGTCTGATTTAGTCTGTATGCTCTTCTATGAATGATTTAGTCTGATTTAATCTGTATTTTACCCTGATGTGGTGAATATGCCTGGTGCTATGTGTCACAACATGGAAGTGCCAACTCACACAGATACCAGTATTCATTAGCTCTGTTGCCTAGTCCTCCATGTGTCCTCTCATAGTGTCTATCCCTGTTACTCTACTCCTCCTTGAACACTGGTGACCAGAATTGCACATGGGTTTCCAGATTTGAGATTCACCAGTGTCTCACACTGATATTTTCCCATCTGTGCTGGAAAGACCATAGGTGACATATTGTAGGTTCTCTGCTTGTTCAGCAATGTACAAACTTTCAATCTACTATAATCTTTCTTTTCCAATGTTGGTTCTAATTCTGCAGCACTGAATTTGATCTTTAAGAAGCCCTAGCTTTCTCTTCCCTCTGGATATTAGTTATTCCACGGCACATTTATAATACAGCCTCTTTGCCTCTTCCTTGGCCATGGTGCCAATGTATTTGCACACAAGTAGAAAGCTTACATAAAAGCACAAATTGTTTTCATGGCCCCAGGGGAACCTTTTTCTGAAGTATTAATGATGTGTAGTTTTATGCTATCTGTACATAGAATGAAAAGTCTATAATTTGGATGCAGTTAATCAAACCATTTTCCTCTATAATTTGAATGCAGTTAGTAGTGCTATTTTCTTCCCTTCCTATCTCTCCCAAAATCACATCCAGGGAATTTAATTTGAGCTGTTCTGTCTTTGTAGCCTCACAAGTTTTGCTACATCCATAAACCCAGGAAGACCTTTCCCAGATTATATACTTTTTATGTTGTGTACTGTTTTAGACTTCATTTTACAGACTTGCCTTAGCTAAGCACTTCTAATAAAAAGTGTCAAGCTTCTATTCATTGAAGGAAAGGGGATCCTCATTCATTTCTCCCTTAATTTTCCAACAGTGGATTTGATTGATATTTCTCTGATTCAACACATCCTATCAAGCGAACAGAGCCAGAGGGAAAAGCAAATTTATCTGAAAGTGCAACAGATCTCTAGAAGGCTGATGAAACTGTTTGAGAGGGCAAGATTAGAAAAACCAGGGCAGGTAGATCCAAGAGCCGCTGAATTCACATTGAACCTGCTAGTTGCCATGTATGACAGGTGAGAGGAAGTACAAATGCAAATCCATCATGAAGTATTGCTAGGCTAAGTCTGTTTCTACCACTCATACCATTTCTGTATGAAAACCTCCTGTTTTGACGGTTGGTTTTTTTTTTTTTTTCTGGTATACGCCATGGAAGTAGTTCAGCTATAGGAGTATGAGGCACAAAACTTTATCAGAGAAACGGTGGTCAAATGTTTCCAAAATTATGTGGAAGTCCAGATGTCTAGCAGTCCATACTAACCTTTTCTGTGAACAGCTTTACAGAGAGTCCCTTTTCTTTTGACTGCCAAGATTCTTTGATACACTCCTGAAAAAGAATCTGTATTTGCTTTTGAATGACAGTACCCATCTAAAGGTCAAGAATAGGCCAGTCACGTTTGACCAGCTTAAAAACTTCATCAACCGATTATGAAACAAAACTACTGTCTTAAAACTAAGCTGATCCGCTAGCTTTTATGAATAGAAAATAGTTTCTGGAATTAATAAGGAAGCAGCTCACAGAGTGTACTTTTCTCATGTATTGTTTGTGAATAATGAGTTCTTTCACTAAAGGCAGGAGTGGTTTGTGATTGTGCCAGATTTAAAAGACAAGGACTAAATTCATTGTACAATTTATTCACCAAGGTGAAATACACTCTCTTCTACATCAGAACAAAGTGTTTCACTGAAAGTAAGTGAGATGTAAGTGGTCTGCAGGACTTTTTATTATATCAGTATTCATTAATAATACTGCTTAAGGTCCCACGTTATGAATTTTTTGTACTTAAAAAAATCAATTAAGGCTAAGAATAAACTGGTGTATTACAAAACAAAACTAGAAACATCAAGAATATTTGTAATTTGTGTGCACTCTAGGGAAACTATTTAGAAGAATCTTCTTAATGGGACTATCCAGATCCCTTTTATCTGTTTCTTATGACAGTGTGTCATTTTCTTTCTGCTGTAATTTCTTTTGAAAAAAAATTTCACAAGTTTCTTGCCGTGAATATAGGGTATAAAAAGCTTCTTAGAATTTTCTTCTAATCCTGCTTTCTCTGTAGAGTGCTGTTCTCCTCTATCAACACGGGAAAGTATTCAACGGGAAGAGCACATAAGGGCTTTTCCATTTTTGTGTGGTAGCTTACTTAATAAGTTTACATAAACCACCATAACAACTATTGATTGTATACTTTAGCTTTAATCTTGGACTTTTTTCTATGAAAGTTCTGGAAAAAATAAATATATAAATTCTAGAAAATTTTGACCAACAACTTCCCATGCAGCTCCTATTTAGAGACTATATTGCAGCTTTATGTAGTATGCTCTGTAAAAATGCAGTTTACCTAAAGATTCTTGAGGACAATTTTATATAATTATATTCTGAAGTGCAACACTGCTTTGCAGAAGTGATATCTTAAATACAGAATTCCAGGATATCCTGATTTATGTTGTCCATTTTTTCTTTGCTTTGTTTTCACGTAGAAAACTGGTTGTTTTTTTTCATTAGGTGCCTATGTTGCAAACTTGGGTTCTAAATTAAACTACATTCTTTATGATCTAGTGGTCAAAACTAAAGTCCTGCTCCTGCATATATCCTTTTGATTAAGTTGAATTGCAGTGCAATTAAGAGGAATCAGCCCAAGAGAAGTTTGATGCAGATCTGGGGCCACACTGAAGCTGCCTGATGATGCAATACAAAAATTAGATCATAATTGTGCTTTCGTATTTGGGAAGAGCAGAATTTCTTTCAGACGTACACTGTAAATGCAAAATTATATTTTTCTTGGAATGTGAGGTCTTTGAAGGAGTTGCTGTCTTTTTGTTTTATGACTGCGCAGTATCTTGAACAGTTTACTCTGTAGTTATTTTCAGTGACAAAGGGTCCTAGATATAAAATATCACTAAAATGCAACATTGGCTATATACAAAGATATGAGTTTTGAAATTGTCTTCCAGCATAGCTATGGTTTTTTTTCTTTAGAGATTGCGGTTTTTATATTCTCATTGAGCATAGTGTAACTTTTTTATTTTTCTAGATCTGGAACAGGTTATATCAGAACTAGATCTGCTGCAGCTGCCCTAATTGCTCTTTCAGGAGACACTCTACTGGCTAAATACAGAGGTGGGAAATGTATGATTTTATGCACTGCCTGAAATACTGGACATTGAGAAAAATCTCCATTGTAATTTTTTTACTTTAAATGAGATACGGTTCTACCATGTAAATTATGTTGACTGCTTAGTAGTAGAGAAAGGCTGATGCAGAAGAACACATTTGCATCAATGTCCATAACCATCTTTTAAGGTAAGTAGATCTTAAAAATGAAGGAGAAGTTCTATTTGCTTAGCAGAAAAGAGCAGAAAACTCCTAGTCTTAAATTACGAAACAACTTTATGTATTTGGTCCATGAAACTTTTAAAGCCCTTTTAACATTAGACAAAAATGCTTGAAGTACTAAGTATGACAAATGAAGGTATCCCACTGCAATGTGCAGCACATAGATTTCTGCCTGAATCAAATGCTCAAAATGGAGAACAAATTGACCACAAGCAGTGATTTGCCTCATAATCTCCTGCATATTTTGTATTTCCTTCCAAATTACAATTTGGAATTAATAATTCACAATTTAAATAGGGCATATATTCTCTAAACATATTTAAATATTTTTCTTACAGACATAAAAATTAATTCATTGTTTCTTTCATCCTTACCTGTCTTAACTGCCAGGAATAAGGAATTGCCATAGTTTCTCCTTCTCTTTCCTCTACCTGTAGGAAGAAAGTATTGTCACAGCAGTCACTGACTGCTTGTCAGATAAACAATAAAGGGGAACTTCCTTGAGGGGTTTATTTGGTAGGCTGCAATCATCATGTGGAGAGTTTGAGAATAAGTCTCTAGCAGGATTCCAGTTTCTTTCCTCTGGTTGTTTTCAGCTTTCTTCCAGTTTTATGCTGTCCCTGATGGGAAGGTGGCCTTGATGACCCGTAGTGCCCTGAAAAGCCTACTAACAGACTTAAATCAGGTAATGCCACTGCAGTACTGTTACAAAACAGATCTTGTAGGACTATCCTAATCTAGAAGGAAAAAAATATATGGTTGATAGGTTTCATGTTTTATTACATTATGGGACTGCAGTCAGTAGGGTATTCTGGGGACATAGGGAGTTACCATGCAAAGCTGGTAAGAGAGTTGAATTCTGTAGTTTTTCTCAGTCAGAGTAACCACTCACGTCAGTGCCTCTGTGCATTCATTTTGCCTGAGCTTACAGGTCCTGGGAACAGCTGCATACAGCTCTTCCTAAAGTGACTCCAAACTTTACATGTCTGTACTCACTAGAATAGCTTGCAATTCTGGAAAAATGCCTTAGCATACAGGTATTTCCAGCTGAACTGGGACTGAAAATGAGATCTGAAGATGACCCCTGAGGTTCAAACCCAGTGTTTTTCAGAATTCAATATAGTAACATAGTATGTTGATCCATTTCAGTAAGCGAGCTGGAAGCAAATCATTCTGACACATACTGAACTATGAAATTGCGTATTGATGGTATGAATATGAACAGGTTTTCTTCAGAACAGTATGTAAAATGGTGTTTCTATAGATGCTTCACCATCTGTGTGCTGTCACCATCTCAGCAGAGCATGATGGGAACATCTGTGTTTTATTGAGGTGTTTCTGAGCCTTTCTTCTTGATGCAGATCCCAGCCATTGTGGGAGAAAGCTGCACTCTGTCTTGTCTGGAAATTGCAGTTCACAGCTGTTTTCATGGGGTAAGTGAAATTATCATGTCCTCTGAAATTATTTTGAATGTTGCTGGTTGATTAAAATTGCAAGTGTATCATCACATAACATCTTCCAGTATCTACTTTTAAGGGGCAGGACTTTTCATCAGTCTCACAGTATAGATGTGAGATATATATCTATAGAAAAGATGCTCAATAAGATACTGCTGAAGACTCTTACATTTATTCTAAAACCTTTGAAGCCCAGTAACATTTTACATGAATGGAAAATCTATGCTAGAAGACTTCAATATCAGAGCTTTTATTAATAATTGTAGATGAGACAGATCTTTTCATGTAAATGGCTGAACTTGAGATGTGTTTTTTCCAGGTTCTGAAGCCAGCAATTGATGAAGAAAAATTCCTGTCTTGGCTGAGATCGGAGCCTGCTGTTCTCCCGTGGCTCCCTACGTGTTACAGATTATCAGCCACAGAAATGGTTTCTCACCAAGCTAGATGCAGAGTCTGCAAAACTTTCCCCATTACAGGCCTCAGGTTCATCAGTAATTACTGTAGCCTATAGTGTGCACATAAATAATTACTGTTCTTTATTGTCATGGTTTTGGCCGGATTGGCCAATCAGAATGACAGATGGCCCTTTCCCCACACCCACCCCCTCAAAGAGAGGAGAGGAAGAGCTAAAGAGATTTATGAGTTTAGGAAAAAAACCTAAACTACTTTAATGAAAATTAATATTAAAATCAAAAAGTAAATAGTGAAGTAGACACAATATATACAAAACTGCATCAAGCTCCCAGGATGACATCAACAGCAGACACCAGGGATGTCCCAGACTGGACTCAGAGATGAGTGGGAACCAGATTCTAGCTCTGGAGTTAGGAACACACGAATTAGGATCAAAGGTAGATGAGCGAGACAGGGTCCTTTTTGGATGGTGGCCATTGAAGAAAGAGAGCTTACCTTTTGATCCCTCAGCTTTTATACTGAGCATGGGGCAGATGGGATGGAGTACTCTGTTAGTCAGTTTTGGGTCACCTGCCCTGTTCACTCCTCTCCACAAGTGTGACCCTCCTGTACTTTTTTCTGTTTCTGACCCTCCAATGGGTCAAATAACAAAATTAGCTGACCTTGGTTATTATAGCAATAAGTATAAGCAAGCGCCTCTCTGCATACTATTCCTTAGCATAAAGCACAAACGATGATCTCATCACTCTGAGAACCAGCAGTTTTCTGCACAATATGTTGTTAATTTCAGAGAATTAGGAGAGGTCTAGCTAAGATGTAAAATTACTGAACAGAAAGTTGGTTCTGTTTTACCTCAAACTGGGACATTTGGATACCTTACAGGCTCTAACTGCTGTATTAAGCAACAAACTTTGGACATAAGTTAAACAAGCCTACATCCTACTT
This sequence comes from Thinocorus orbignyianus, assembly GCA_013400375.1. Taxonomy (NCBI): domain Eukaryota; kingdom Metazoa; phylum Chordata; class Aves; order Ciconiiformes; family Thinocoridae; genus Thinocorus; species Thinocorus orbignyianus. The sequence goes on along the minus strand of VXBW01000609.1, from coordinate 692,579 downwards.
CTTTTTGGTTCACTAGCACAGTCATGATTATGGAGACTTACTGAAAGTAAACTGGCGGTTCAGTGGTAAAGCCAATTAAACCAGTGTATCTCATTTCTTAGCTCTTTGTCCCATAATCAGGTGTATTAACTGGCTAGTTAAGTTAGCCATCTTAGCATCTTATTCATCTAAGTAATGGTATAAAATGGCCTAACGGTATAAAAACAATATTATCCATTACCTACCAAATAGAATGATCACGTACGTGTTTTACTCTTCCTCTCTTCTCAATAATAGTAAGCTTATGGGTTTAGTTTTTTGCATTTTTTGGCATAACTGCAAATCCTGTCATTAATATAGTGATACTACAGTTCCATGAGAGCAGCAAATAGGGATAAACTGGTGCATAAGAAGCATACGAAGATGGAACTGCACTCTCAAAAATGGTGCTAGGACAACTCTTTCTTTCTGGGACTGAATTTTGACGCTGCAAATAAATAATAGCAAAATCATTAGTGGGTTCTGAAGCCCGGTGTCATTTGGACAAAATAATTCTTGCATTCAGAGAATGCTGAGGAAAGTAATTATTCTAATAAAGGTGCTCCTCTGCATTTCAGAGCCCAGGGATCTGGATTTCCAGTAGTCAAGCTCACATACACCAAGCTCTTACTTGTGGCAAAGAAACTTAATCCCTCTGTTTTCCCTCACAGGTATCGCTGTCTGAAGTGCCTCAATTTTGACCTCTGTCAAGTCTGCTTTTTCACTGGTCGTCTGAGCAAACCACATAAGAGGTCACATCCTGTTGTGGAGCACTGTGTACAGGTAGAGTCCCATTGCACTGACTCATTTCCCTGTTCAGATTCTTCATGTAGGCAAGTAAGCAGTAGACTATTGAACTACATTATGAAATTATGTGTCATAGCCATAATGGCCACAGTAATCCAGGAGCAGTGACTCAGGAAAAGGAAAAATGGAGGCTTCTAACTTTAGGAGGAGTGTTTTGTTCTGAAATAGCTGAATAGAGCCGTGAAATGTTGTAGTGCAAGTCCTCTTCCCAAGGAGTTTTGTGGTCATTTTGCTATATGCAGATCATCCTTAAACCTGTGGAAAGAGCCCTCAGTGTATCCCAGTGCTCCTTCCGCTCAATCCCATTGCAGATTTATTCAGAAATTAATTCATCCTAAAGTTGTGTAAACTCCTGCTTAACTTTTCTTTATTTCAGAGCTTTTCCACTTTATTGTAAACTTTTTTGACTCATTTGTTTCTGTCAGGGTTGCAACACAAAGAGGCAGTATGGACTCAACTGAGCTCTCCTACTTGAGCTTCATTACAGGGGCAACTTGTGCTTTCATCACACTAGTGGCAAAGTTCAACACTGGGAATTTGTGTCTGGAAGATCAACCTCTCTTCTGAGCAGGAGATTCCAGATCTTGCACAGAGCAGCAGACAGATGTTTGTCCTTATGGATCTATATAATGGTATCTTTTTCCATTCCAGTAAATGAGCTGAAAAGCACCCATGGAAGTTCCCCTAGCAAGCTGTACTTCAGTCTCCTTCCTGAAAATCTGCACTTAACGTGAATGATACGTGGGTAGTCAGTGTCTGCACCCAAACTAAAGAATGTTAGATTGCTCTTGCAGTCACCCTTTGTCTGGGGGAACATTAAACTGTAGCCATTTCATTGCTGTCTTTCTGCAAAGCAAACCCTATTGCTAACACTGTGAGAAACTATATCTGGCTGCTCAATATCTACATTAAAAATTGCAGATAGATGTTTATTCCTCCATTTATCCTTCCTTATCCTCCATTTGTGAGAAAGCAGGAGAATCAAGTGGCAACTGATCTCCTCACATAGAGATTTCTAGGAGACATTAAAATCAACATGAATGGAGATTGATGGGGGATGTGTGAATGTGGAAGCACCAGAAGGAAGGGCAGGAGGGATATATCAAGGCAGGAGGTGGTGCAACCTAGAATAGCTGTCAGCCAGGTCACAGCCTTCCACCCACAGTTTCTCAGAACAACCAAATCAGGAGAACAAAAGATAGCCTGAAACAAAGCACAAGCTGCCATTTGAAGATGCTATCACAAGAGTTGGTGATTTGAAAGAATTAGACATAAGACACGCAAATAAGGAGAAAATGGGTCATAATCACTGCCAGCTCCTAAAGGAGCTAAAGGCATATCCAGCACATGGTCATGCTAAGAGGAACCCAGGAACCTTAAGGAGAACTGATATCACTTGTCCTCCATGTCACCGTAAGTCATCATGGCCCTAACGTGTCTGTACACATGCACCTTGATATGGTGAATGCTGTCAAGACTACTTGGACACATTTACCTTAGTGCTTGTGAGTAAGTGAGTGTGAGGGAGTGAAATCAGGGTTTTTTTTAAATGAAGTGCCCTTCTGTTGCAGAATGGCTGCGGGAGCAGGGCCCTGGATCCACGGAAGCATTGTACAAGCAATCCTCTTGTTAGCCTAAGTGTTTGGCATAAGTAGGATTTTAGCCACAGTAGGCCTCAGTGAGAACTGCAAGTTACGCTGACAAGGAAGAAGAGCCAAGGTCACACAGACCCTGCGAGAATGGTAAACAAGGAGAGAGGGAGAGTGTCCTTCTGGAATGTTGGAGAACCTTGAAGCAGAAACTGCAAGTAGGAGGTGTATGAACATGTAATCTTTAGAAGCCTAGCCAATTAGTGTGTGACAAGTAGGCATAATTTACAATAAGTGTATAAATATCTGAGCTATCTGAATAAATGCTGGAGCTTGCTTTATCACTCATATTGAGTCGGCCGCATGTCTTCCCGGGCCCCTCCCGACACCCTTCCTCTTCTATACTGTCTGAGCTTTCCCACATTGTTGCTGCAATGTTGAACTGGGTCACTGAACTTAGGTTTCCCTTACAAAGCCGTACTCTTACACTAACCCTGTAAATATTACTTTTGTGGCCAATATCTATACCAAAATTAAAAACAAAAGTTACTCAATGTGACAGATACCATTTTAATATCCTTCGTGTGAAACACAGAAGAATCAGTAGTAAGCCACTTTTCCTGTACATCCCACTCTTAGCAGATGCTGTCCTTGGCTGGTAAGTGTTCAAATTGTCTTTATCAGGGAGTGGGCTGCTGAGTGGGGATTTGAAATATCAGCACTTTTTTTATTCCTTACCGTGCTGACACCTTGTGGTAATGTTATTACCATGTTGAGAAACGACAAAGAGGCATGCTGTATGGGGATTTTTTTGTGTTTTCCAGTCCATTCAGCCAGGGCTCACCCCAGGCACTTCCTGGGATGGAGTTGGTTTATGTCCTCCTGTAATAAAGCTGCTGAACTTAGTTGTTGTACCTGAGCCTGACACCTCTGTGACAAATGACAGTGTGGTTTTTAATGTATTGTACAAGAGGAGCATGTGAGGCGCAGAAGGCTGTATCAGCTAACGCTTCATACAAGTATAAAAGTACTTCTCTTTGATCAGAAAAACTTAGATACTGATTGGGCAGAATTCTAATTGTGGCTGTGAACTTAGTCATTGTACCTGCCAAAATCCTGTGTTAAGCATTTCCAGGCTGCCTGAATTTGGCCCAGACAAAGTGTTTTCTTTAGCTAGCAGAATTGGAGATGCTCTTGCCAGTGATCGTGCATCATCATCTACCTCAGCTCCCCTTCTGGCATTCAGACAGCAGCCAGTAACTGCTTCAACTGTTGAACAGATGGACCTTTGCTTTCTTATGTCTTGCCTTGGATTGTGTCTACTTCTAGATAGCACCTGTTTGAAAATTCAGTCCCTTCTTTATTATCCCTCATTCCAATAGATGTCAGCAAAGGCGAATGCAAAACACTTTCTCCGCACCATCAAGAACAACCTGTTTCAAGAGCGCTGCAGAAGGAAGGAAACTCAGAGAAGGAGGGTGCTGAAAATAGTGGAGGAGAAGCACTTCCCTACTCACAAAAGTATTTTGTGAGTCTCTGTTTCCGATGAGTTTATAATCTCTGAATAATAAGTCAGGCTGCTTGATTCTGTCGTTTGAGTAAGTGATTTTGTTATGACAGACACCGTTTCATGATTTTTCCATTAAAAAGGGAAAGCATAAATGGAAAATTGCTGCACATTGTTCTGTGGCTTAACCGTGATTAACATGCTGACAACCTAATGACCAGTTGTCTGATAAAATATAGCATGCCTGTGTCTTCCTTCCCTCCTTTCCTATGTCATCTCTTTCTCTCCGTTCCATTTCTTATGCTCAGTCTAGGGTCAAGTATTGAAAATATTTAGTACGTTGGTTCTTTGCATGGAGTTTTAAGCACCTCCTCTGTGACAAATTCATTGGAAGTTAAGTGTGAATACTTTCCATGTGACCCACAGTGTGTTCACTGACAGTCATTCTACCCAAGTACCACTGAATTGCAGTCCTGATGGATTATTCAAAATAGCAAGTAGCTGATCTCACTATTCCAATTCTTTCATGCCAATTCTGGTTTGTGTGCTTTTAGTTAACGAGAAAATTCATTACTGTATTTTCATTGATCACAGTTGTGAATAATAAGCATTGGAGGTTGTGTTGTGATTTTCCCTATAGTTGCTTCCTCCTTGCTCTGAGATTTTGGTTTGTATTTAGGTGTAGACAGTAAAAGGGAATAATTACATGAGATAAGCACTACAAACTTATGAAGTGTGAGATTCCTTCCAAGTAGCATAAAGACCTAGCAACAGTCTTGCATTCACGTATGTTCTTTATATGAGGCTTCAGTGAGACTGAAATTGTGTAAAGGAGGAGAAAAGCCTGTTGTAAAACTTGATTGTGCTACACTGCTACGTGTACATTGCTATTAGAAGCCAATTTTTATAAGTCCAATGGGTGATAGTTATAGTGATTCTCTAAGAAAATGATATTTCAGTGTTTGTTTTTTAGAATGTAATGAAATGTAAAACATTTTCCATTGCTAATATCTGACCACTTGTCTTCAGCAGCAAAAAAAATCTTTCTTCATTTTGAATGTCATTTAATCTTTCTGTGAGCAATCAAGATCTCAGTGTAATTCTGTAGGGTTTTATTTACCTAATGCTTGGGTAGCAATGAGAGAAAGAAGAATTTGGGGTTGCCATTACAGGTGTCACTATGGGGGCCCAGATGGGTATCTGGGCTTTTCCTAGTGTAGAAGGAACTAAACAGGGGAATATATGGCCCTTTGCTCCATTATTGTAGTCACAATTCCCAAGCTACTTAGCTCTTGGCTAAAGGAAGCAAAACCGAGAAGCAGCAAAGTGCGCTGATACTAAACAGGTGGAAAGAAGAACCTTCTGTTGAAAGAGTGGAACTTGTAAGGAATTTCATTCTTTCTGCCAAAATATGCCAGCAGTCATAGCTAAACCATACTTCTTGCTTAGTCAGTAGCACAGCTGTCTGTTTACTTATAATGCACTAGTTTTATCTTTCTGTAAAGCTTGATCCTTTTTCTATTCATTATTTCTCTGTTGGTATACAGTCCCCCTGCAGAACTCAGTGCTTCTCTACCTCCTGGCCTTGAAGACTTGTCTTTCCCAGTGGACAGACCTATCGTGGAGTCACCCAAGCTCGTATCTGAAAACAGAGCTGTAATGCAGAAAAGTGAGAATAACAGCAAAACACTACAGCAAGGCAAGACAAAAGCTCAGGTGAGCAAAACATGAAGCTATCGTAGCACTAAAGCTGTGAGGAAAAACTACCAAGTTAACTGCCCAATTGCCTTCTAATAATTACCAATTAAAAAGACATATAGTGGGCAGCTTCACCTTTCTGTTCATTTCTGACTTGTGGAAAAAATGTGGAAACTGAAAACTTAGTGAAGTTTGAATTTAATGACCTTCCAAGATTAACTTGACAAGACTAACTCCTTGACTTCCATAACCTTCAGAAGCATTTCTAAGAAAATTTATTCTGTTACTTTCATTCTTCTCGAGTTGTCATAGATTAGCATGTTAAAGACTACCTGAGACTGGAGTCTTCTCTGTTCTTACAGTAGAAAATGCTATCGTGTTCTCCTACTGCAAGCAAATGTCAGGGAAGGATGCCTTAATTCTTATTAGGCTCCAGCCATTTTTGTCACCATGGCAATTGCAAGAGGACAGAACGGGCCCTTCTTAAGGATAAACCCAGTGTAGTGTCCACTCCAACTAAAATAGCTCACACATAAAAGCTCTCTATTAATCCATTTCCAGGTTGCCTGTATAGAAACGATGCTAGAGGAGTGGGTAGGTCAGTGTAGATAAAAATAATTACATAGCAGTTTTTTCTTTCTATATTTATTTGAGAAGTTGGTAGCTCTGCACATACTCAGAATATAGGGAACACTGGGTTGTGTTCAAACTGATTTGTCATCCACTCCTCTTGTTCTTCCCAGAAGGGTGCAGTAACAGAGAACGAGCCTGTCCGTGTCAGGTCTCTCTCCGTTGGCTGCTACTCCTGTACTGCCCTTTGGAAGATGTGTCTTTTAGGACATGGATGCCCAGCTTGAGATATAGTGCCAGCTAGCACTTATCTACAGGAGAAGTTGTGGACACACGTTACTTAAGCATGTCATTTTGCTGGCTGGCATTTGTCCTTTTAGAAGACAGCAAGGCAGGATTTGCATCCCTGTAGTAGGATTCTGTCACATGCATTGCTCTCTCATTTATTTTCTCTCTGGGCTGAGAATTCTCCTTGAGTAGTTTTATACTGATTTCCAACATGTTATAGTGCAGTTTATTTCAATATTGCCTAAAAAGATGCAGACCACAAGTCCAATGATAGTTTTAATAGAATCTGTGAGCTTGGAGACACTGGGGACCCAGCTCTTAGTCTCATAATTTCCTGGCATCCCTGATTCCAGACCAGTTTATACTGTAACTCTAAAGCAGCTTACCCGGAAAGCGTTTGTCTCCCTGACTTCTGGACTACCGCCTTCTGTATGCCCCAGAGACTGCTACTTTCATCCAAAGACCAGGAGTTTTTCTTCTCTCTTCTATGTCCGTCTCTTCCTTCATCTCCTTGGCTCAAACCAAGGACTCTCATGTGGGACTTGGGAGAGCCTCTTCCCAAATCAGAAGATTCCTTTTTGCAGAAATTCCAGGCAATGAGGTTTTTGTTCTAATTTAAAGCAAAACAAATTCTTATACACATAGGTTTTCACATAGAATAAATAATTTGTCCTGTAGTGTTTGTTCCACTCCATTATAATAGCCATTAGAAATACTTTAATGCAGCAGTGGATTGTAATCAGTTAAATAAAAAGATAACTAGTGTATCTGCGAAACAGATGAATCCCAAATTTACCATGCCCTCTCATAGCAAAATTTAGATAGAAAATAAATGTCATTGCTGGAAAAGTTATAAACAGATAGTTTTCTCCTTTATATTATAGGCAATAGCCTCTTTTGAAGCAGATGTTTTAAAAATCCGTGAATCCATCAAAAGCATTCACAATGAGAACAGGTAGGTACATCCAATAGTACAATGACTGAAGACTGGTGGGCAATGCTGCTCCGGTGAAGAGCTAGAAGACAGATGAGTTTTCCATACTTTACAGGTTTTGAGATTTTTTTTTAAAAATCCTGTCAAAAGGGGGTGAATGATAAAAACTCAGCAGCAAAAATTGTAAATGGAGGTCACTGGAAAAATTGTTTCTGCCAAAGCAAAACATTTTGGTTTGCTTTCCTCAGCATTTCTTCAATTGTTAGTTTACATTTCCAAAACGTACTTTTAAGGGGAAAAATGTTCATTCATGTAACAATATCAGAATAGCATACTTTTTCAATTTTTTTCTCTGAATAACACTTAATCAAAGCAAATTAAACAAATTTCATAATCACATAAAGTTTCTAAATCAAAGTTGGATCTCTTTCTAAAAAATATGCTATAGATCTAATAGAGATTACAAGCTTAACACAGTAACTATTATAAAAACTCCACATCTTAGATTATCACTGAAGTCTCTTCTGATATTCAAACCTTTGACACAATAAAGTATTAATCACTAACCTGCAATTTTTTTGGTTATTTGTTTGGGGGCAGGGGTGTGTATGGACAACCATGTTTACCTTTTCCTTTCACTTTTGCTTTCCCCTGTTTCATTTTTGTAGTTATGTATGAATGTGCTGTAGATATAATCATGTCTATGACCACTGAAAGCAATGGAATTACAGCAAGTATAGAATTTGGTTCTGAATCTGCTCTATTTCCTTCAGCATCTTCAGTTCCCTCCGTTCCTGTTTTGTTTCATTCGTGCAAGTCAATGTACAATTGCTGCTCCAAATTCACACAAGGGCACTCCAAGACTACAGCAAAGCAATTGCAATTTCATTTTAAGTCTGTGTTCTTACCTCACCCTCTGTTCTATGTGGGAACATGAAGAGATATGATAAAGATCTTCAGCTTTTGTTTAGATTAGCAGTAGTTGAGAGGATATCTGGGAAGCCTACTCTTGAAATACTGCATCAGCCTCTGACCCAGAGCTTATCATATAACTGGGTGAATCAATCTCACTACTCATGGGAAGTTATTTGTTCTTGTTTGTGGACCAACTTTCAGCATTTATGTGCCTGTTCACAGACCTGGGCTGAGTTAGTTGAAAGTAGTCAGCTTTTTACAGTGAAGACACATTAAATGCTCTTGTAAGGAACCACAGTAATATGAATCATAATTTAAAATGGTCTGACTTGCTGTCCCATTCAGACAAATCTTGCATAATTCCAGTGAAACTGATGAGGCTCTTGCCTGCAAGCCAGTGCATACCCAAAAGAAAGTGGATCAGATGAACTTCTGGATGTAACTATGCAAGGGAGATAATTATTTCATCTGTGTGATATGAAGCAGTTGATTTATTACTGTAGTGTTAACAAGCTTTTCTGTCTGTCTCCACCTCAACTGTGGGAAAGACAATACTGTATTTCTACACTGACTTCTTAGAGAATCTCAACTCTAAAACAGTGATATAGGCGGTATTTTTGTCTTACTGTGCTCTGAGTAGGTAATTTCTAAATCTTTTCTGGTGTGCATGGAAGGGTGGCAGATCTCATTACAAAAATCACAGTATCTTTTCAAGAACAAGTGGCTTGTGCAGAAACTATTGGTATCATCAAACAAGCTGCATAGAGTACCAGGGGCAAGAAGAAACTTAATCAAAAGGGTAGAGGCTGCTTTTACTCCTTTGTTGCCCAGGGGGAAATGATGGGAATCTTTTGCAGGTCAGGGGGTTGCCGTACATAGTTTGCTTCTAGACAGAGGGACTGCTATAATGTCTCTCCTGTTGCAGCTGCCTTTGTGGGAAAGGCAAAACCCCAAGATGCAAGTCTCAGTCCTGGCCACAGTTCCACTAATCTTGCATCTTTCCTTATCTAAAACATTCCTGTTCTTGGTAATTCTATGGATACAGACGAGTTCCTGAAACACTGACTCCTAACCCCAAAGCTGACAAAAATTTCCTGAACTGGCTAAAAGGAGAAAGTTTGTGTTACAGTGTTTGCTTTTTTCCATGACTGCATGTATTTGCATATGTGTGATCTAGCAAAATTCCCACCCTCCTGTGTCCCTGGCAGGTACATGAAGCAGCAGTTCAGCGAGTGGAAGGACCGAATGCAATTTTGTCAGAACTGTCAGGAAGACAAAAGCTGCAAAATAGAGGCAAAGCTCCAGAGCCTGAGAGCAAGCCATGAACACCTGCAAATGAAGCTGCAACAAATGAAGCAAGAAGTAAAGGTACAGTGATAAATATATCAAGAATCTTCACAGCTATGGGCAATTACTGAACACTAACTACTCCTTTTCCTGCAAACCAGCATTCTTGATACTATTTCATGCACCTTTGGCTTGTCTGCTCAGTCATTTAAGGTTCTTGTATTCAGAGAAAGCAGATAGGCTCTTTGCAACAAAGATTTTCTTGTCATTTAGCATCTAGCGCAGATATCTGTGTCTGGGATGTTTAGATACTACTGCAATGAGAGGTTATTCCAATAAGAGTGAGAAAATGGTTTCCAACAGAAGTGTTAGATACTTCAATGCAGTCTTTTCTTTAAAGAAGAATCCTGTGTTGGCATTGAGTAAATAAAATAATCTTTTGTCATTACTAGTTTCTCTCTTGTACTGCAACTTAACACAGACCTTTTACAGAAAAAAAAAAATTAAATTATTTTCAATTGCATTGACTCTTGTTCATGTAAACTATCTCCAAGATTCTAAGAAGGCCCTTATTTCACAGGGAATGCATATGTATCTGCCACCTACAGCATTTAGGTAGCGTTTTCTGCAGTGCTGCTTTTAGAGTATTTTTCAGGGATGGTCAAACGTAGAGAAAAGCTAGACATATCTGCAGCACACACTTGGTCAGCTTTATATCACTTGCACCTGGAGTCCGGTAAGAACTGGCGTGTCCTGCCATCCTGTGTGTGCGCTCTGGCACGAACCTGTACAGAACATGCAGAACTGGCTGCACACATGCAGTTAAGTGTCCAGCTCAGTTACATCAGATTTGGTGTTCATGCAGTGGATGGTATTTGCCATCATAGTTCTGTCTAGAAAATTCCAAGTACAGTTATGGCACTGACAACCAACCTAGTTTTGGAATTTCAAATGTTAACAAGCATAAGGTGTTTGATATGCATTTAATATACACATTCTTTTTTCCCTTACTTTAGTTCTTTTAGAACAATTTTCCTGCAAATTTACTCTTGGAACATTGTTAATCCCACATTTCAGTGGCATTAAAGCATATAATGTCTTCAGACTGGAATTGTGGAGAAAATTATCACATGGATTTGTCCAAACTTAATCACAAAGTTTTATTTCATTGCAGGAATATCTTTTATTTGTGAAAAGAATTGGCTTAGTTCACCAGAAATTTTTTAAAAAAACCAACCTATTATGACCCAAAATTTATTTTCCTGCCTATTTTAGTACTACCAGCAAACCAAAATATCAGTTGTTCTCACAATGTAGTTTCTGTGTTTTGTCTTTTGTAGGCGATGTTACAGTCATCAGAGCATCCTTTTGCACAGTGTCCGAATATGGTGCTGAGAAATCCAGATGTACTACTGGAAAGGAGAATGTGGGGGGAATTAAAACCTGCCCAAATAAGGCCTACTTCCAGAATGCGTTCAGACAGGAAATCTCTGAATCTCCCCTACTCTGCAGACAGAATGGAGTTTTCACAGACACCTGGGGTTCCCACTGCAGCAGACTTTACATTCTCAGAAGACCCACTGGAGTCAGTGTCCTTGCAGAGCACCAGACCTCTTATGGGGCAGCATAAAAGAGCAAAAGAGAATCAAACATATCCGTCTGAATTGACAGAAAACTCCCTCAGTGGCATCATGACGAATACAGTTCTTACTCCCCCTGTAGTGCAGGTACCACACGATGAGGAGGAAGTCAGTGAGGAAGTGGAACTGCAGCAGCTAGTGATGAAACTGAAGGATGCATTGTCTCTCCAAGCCAAACCAGGTATAAATTCTCCCAGTAATCTTGACAAGATCTTCTCACCTTCATCCAGTTCACTCTATAGTATTGTTCATAATCATTTAACCTTTAGAGGGAACTCAGAATCTTGCCTTCACCGTTGTAAAAGTACTCCAGCTCCATACTGTAGGGTAGAACATATTTCTGTAAAGTGGAATATAGCATCTAACGCTGGACTAATTTGAAACAGGATGAGTCAAAGTGCGTGAGGGGCAATCAGTCTGAGCGGTCAATTGAGGTGCAAAGTTACACTGGTGAGGGCACTGGACGTCTTTTCTGTTGCCACTTCTGTAACACTGTAACTATGACTCTAGTCCCAGGCAGATTTCCAGCAGGAAAAAATCCCTTTGTAATTAGCAGTCTTAACAGCAGAGCTTTGTTCAACTCTCAGGACACCTCACTTTTGATAATGAGGATGTGATGAGGAGAGTGGTGGGAAAAGCTGCTGTTTCTGCTGTTCTTTTAAATTAGAGATTTATAAAGAGTTTTCTCAGGGCTCTGTCAGTATCCAAATGCTCTGAAAGACTTCAGATGTGTTCTATGTTTCAGCTCAACAGTCTGCTTTGCGGCAGGAGTTCTTCACTACAGCTGAACATGTTTGCAGATCCTTTTCTGACCTCATCAACCAAATAATTTCACCAGCTTGCAAATGATGGGAACTACCATTCACCTTAGAGCTTCACTGAACTGTTGAAGGTAATTGATGCCGTGTCAGACTCTTTAAAGAGTCTCAGATGTTCCATTGTAATAACCCAGCATAACAGATTTCTGCATTTACTGGCTTCACCAGGAACCGTAAATAGTGTTAGAGAACAATGTACATTTTCTATTGGTGTTTTTCAGCTCCTGTACAGTAGGTGTTGGCCCAAATGGTAAAAACCAATGTCTTCATTGATGTCACACTGGCTTTCACAACTGTACTGCCCTGTCCTCTCTTCTTACTGCTACGTAATATGTAATGGCTTGTGTTTCACGAACATTTATTTTTTTATATGAGAGTTGGCTTGAGTCAACAGGCTTCAGTGATCTGTTATCTGTCACATCATTGTTTCTTAGACTAAAGGAAGGAATAAATTCTTAACTGTCAGACTTGATATTTACATAATCATATTTTCTCAAACTACTAAATTCATATTGAAAGGAAAAGATGCTTTGAACATTTACAGGAATTTGATTGCTTTAGAAGAGCCATTCCATTACTCAATAGCTTATATATTAGTATAGAATGGTTAATAAGAATATAATTTTACCTGCAGCATCTAAAATGTAAGAAAAGTAATTTTTTCCTCGGTTACTAGTACTTTGTATTTGATGGAACATATCTATGAGTGTTATGATTAACAATCATAGGACACTGATTTGTCTGCAAGAAATTTGCAAACTAAAAAGGAAGCAAATTCAAGTTGTGTATGAGAATTCTTTTGATTAAGCACTCTAAGTAAGAATGTGTAACATTTTCAGTGGCATTTTTGTAACTAAAAATTCAGGGAAAATACTGTAAAAATATCATGTGAAAGCAAACAGAGGAGCTGGTAAAACCTGTTAACCCTTTTCATTTTGCTGGAAAACTGAAAATGTTTTTGAAGGTATTTTTAATATAAAAATATGTACTATTTTTCTATAGTAGGATGATGTCTTTCAGCAGTGGTTGCTTTGTACAAGCATACTGCTGTGCATACAACAATACAATATGTGGCTGCGTGTGCATCACCATCTTGACTCTAATCCTGTCTTGGAGCCAGTGGAGGTTTTGGGCAACTTCTTCTCTGCTTCTCTATGTCTTATGGAAGGATCCATTGTTTCTTGGTTTGGCACCCAAAAGACAAAGGTTTGAATAGACCACATGTATTACAAAAAGCCCAATACTGTCCTGATTTAAGGTAACACAGAACCAATTTCCTTTTCAGTGATTTTACTTTGCAGCTAAGTCTCTACTAACTAACTGCTCTCTGAAAATAATGGCATATTTTTAAGAATGTCTGCTTCCAGAGTGATAAAACACGATTGTTTAAAATTTATGCCAAGAAATGGTATGCAAAGATGCTCCTGCTTATACTTCTTGCTATAGCAGGTCATTTCACTTTGTTTGGAGGGTCAGAGGCAGAGAGTAGAGGGGTCACACCTGCAGACAGGACAGGTGACTCAAAACTGACCAACAGGGTATTCCATCCCATCTGCATCATGCTCCTTATATAAGCCAAAGGATCAAAGTGGTCAGTCTGTTTCTTCAATGTCCGGCATCCAAGGAGGACTCCAGCTGTTCATGTGCCTTTGATCTTAATTCATGCATTCCTGAATCCAGTTCCCAAATTCAGCTCCCATCCATCTCTGAGTCCAGCCTGGGACTTTCCCCAGTACCTGCTGGTGATGCGATTGTCATCCTGGGAGCTTGACACTCACTTTCTATATATCATATGTATTTCATTAAAGTAGTTTAGTTTCTTTTCAATTCATAAGCCTCACTCTCTCTCATTTTCTCTCCTCTGAAGGGAGATGCTCTCCCTGCGCTGAAGGGAGAAGAGAGCATCTATTGTTTGATTTAGTGGCCAGGGACACATACACCCAGATTAAAGTAGACAACTGCTTATAAATCATGCAGTTTATTAAGAAGACTTGAATTCATAGGTAATTAAAAAAAAAAAAACAAACAAACAAGTCCAAGTTAATCAGAAATACAGTGCTTGTATTTATAGACCTTCCACAATGTAAATTAACATCAATGAAGAATAAAATGTAAAAATCAAAGCGAAGCAGTTAAAAAATAACTACCAATCAAGATCTTGGACTAAATATGTCATTTCCTCTTTTACCCTAGTTCTCTAATGATTCTTCCAAGTAACGTAGATCTACTCTTATGCATGTGGATACTTATTAAATCTTCAAACAAATCTTTCTTCTTCAGAACTGGCGACCTCTGAATATGAGAAAATATCCCTGAAAAGTGACATGAAAATGCATATAAGTAATCAATTTCCAAACAGCAAAGAGCAGCTGAATACTCAGTTTCCCACATCCATGTGTGCCCCATCTTTAGCTGATACTGTTCCCCACTTTATCACCATTGCCCCAATCATCTTGTTTTGGCAACAGCCATAGAACTGCTCCATTTGCAAGTTGCCTTTCAGCAACAAGTTGCTTTGATCTTTTCCCCCAACCTGGACCTTGTCCTTCCACTTGTAATTAGCAGAGTCAAAGCACTCAAGTCTGTTCACAGTCTTACTGACTCACAGGCTTATCATTGGCCTCCTTGCACAGTAGGTGAGCTCTCTCACACTGTTTAGTAGCACATTTTTCCTTGAGGAACTATGCAGCATTTTCTTTCAAATGATCCCCCAAAGCCAGTACATTTGCCTTATTCCTTTTAGACATATTTGTCTTCTGAAAAAGCAACTGGTTATCACAGTATCTGTTTATTTACCAGATCTCAAATGCATAATACAGCAGCCTTTGCCCCACTACCCTCATGGCATCCTGCAACCCAGCAGAGTTGGGACAGCAAGTTGTGTCTGTCTTGGGCCAGGTGCAAGGGCTGATCTGAGCCCAATTACCTGAACTTGTGAGGAAAGGGACACAGCTGTGGCCACTCTAAGTGGTGAGGTAGAAGGGGGACAGCTGAGCAAGGAGGTAGGGAGCCTTTTGTGTTTGCATTATTCAAATGTTTATACTGGGAATGTGCTACATAGCTTCTTGAGGGAGGTATCTTTGTAGAGCTGCTTTTCAGGACGATGTGCTGTAAGTACAAAAGCTATGTTTTCCTTCTGGTTCTTAAGTCTTATTTTGGCTTGTTAAGAGTTGTTGCATCTAACTTCAGTGTTGTAATGTATTGGAAAATGTTTTTATGGAGCCTGCTTTTTCATAGTGTTTGGGTTTTGTTAGGAGAAAGGGATGAGTTACTAAAGATACCTTGTCCTTATCCTGGGTTAAGTAGGGCGTTAGCTGGGTGAAAGCAGTTCTTTAGATAATTCATATATTCTGATTTTGTTGCATTTTGTGGATTGTGTGGACTTAGAAGAGTGTTTTCAGACTTGTTAGTAACTACAATCAGGAACCTGGCAGGACTAGATCACTTCAGAAAACAGTGCGTGAACCTGTGCGTCTGGGCTACTTCTGCTACTGTTTTGATGAACACTCAGACTTGTTTCCTAGGGGGGTAAAGCATGGGGAACTATAGAAGTGCTTCTAAGATATGACTGTTCAGTACAACTGAGAAGTTTTTACCAAGGACTTTGTTAGGTTTTTTGGCTTTAATGACTTTTCTGTTTGGTTTTTTTCTTAGAAGAGCTCAGTTCCTGATACTCAATTTTCACAATGACCTTGTGGGTTGTATCCTTTAGTTCTGATATTAATGACTCTAGAATAATATCACCTTAACATCAGCATTTCTGTGCCAAGTACAGATCTCTGCCTTGCTCCTCCAATTCAATGATATGTTTAAAATACTAGTGATTACAGCTTACAAATTGCTCCTGGTTTATGATCCTGTTTGCAATTAAAGAAATGAACTGAAATTGTGAATATTTAAGAAGAAAACTTTGATAGGTAGCAGTAAAGATGTTATCAACAGTTGAAAACCTGACAGTATAAAGAAAAAAAAATCTTGCTTTACTGTTTGACTTCTAGAACAAGCCTACTGAAACCTATTCCTACCTACCCATGTAGAGGCAGGATGAAGTACACAAGATCATTCAAATGTTGTTAGTGCTGCTCTTTGGGCTAAGAAAACAGGCTTGTAGGCCTCTCTACGCATAAGGAGCAGTAATTCTAGTCCTCATTTGCTAAGGTGTGATTTCTATCTGCAATTATTAACAATTGATTTTTGCTTTCCCTGACAAAACAAGGCAGTAGGGCCAAGGGTTACAAAGATTAAAACAGTTGGCTTTGTTAAGAAACTGGAAGAGTTGGATGACAGGTTAGATAGC